>ML102523.1:0-17777 GCA_003697995.1 Taxidea taxus jeffersonii | reverse complement strand
AAAAAGAAAGAAGGGGCCTGGGGGGACAGGGTAGGGGGTGGGGAGAGGTCCCATTATTTTATGTGTGGAAGTCAGGCTTCCAGGCAAAACAAACAGAAATGAGACAGTTTCCAAAAATCTTCAAGGAACACGTCGATAGCACATGGTCCCCTGCTGAAGACAGTATCACAGGGCTTCTAAGGCTCAGCAGGGGGCATTCCAACAAATGCTAGGAAGCC
The DNA here is from genome assembly GCA_003697995.1 of Taxidea taxus jeffersonii. NCBI lineage: Eukaryota > Metazoa > Chordata > Mammalia > Carnivora > Mustelidae > Taxidea > Taxidea taxus. The sequence goes on along the minus strand of ML102523.1, from coordinate 17,559 downwards.
AAGGGCCAGCTGGAGGATGGTCCCCCAGTTACCAGGACTCTGGACTGGCAGTCTAAGTCTGGCACAGATTGTATCCTAAGATCTGTATTCAGGCCTGGTTCCAGGTCAATGGAGACTGCAGAATCCCAAAGAACCCAGGATGGGCCTATCGTCAACCCCACAGAACCCCACAGCTCTGGGAGAAGCCTGTACTTACAACACAAAAGCAACGATCTCCCCTGAGCTTTGATTCTGCCTATCAAAGCAAGGGTGACACAGAACCAACTTGCACGAGGCTAATCAAAGTCCTCAACCAGTCAGCATCCCTTCTCTCTGTGCCCCTGAGGGATGCGAAAGTCCTACATAGCCTACATAGCCATGCAGACCACTGAAATGTTGCGTCTAAATGTTTAGGATGAGATGACCAAGGGAAGAGAAAAAAAAAAACCTGGCAAAATTATACTAACATATTCAACAGTCTTTAATGATTTGATTTATTCTTAGCCAGCAAGATGATTAAGCAAATAACATCTCCCTACATAATTCATTTTCTTTTGTAAAGATGGTGGTGTAATATCCATTAAAATTGTTAAAAGTAGGCCAGAACCCCCTGGGGTAGGTTTTCTGGGAAGTCAGAAATTGTGACAGTGTTTCAAATGTTGGTATGATCACACATTTCTTCCCTCTTCACAGGAAATCAAGATTTGGAGTTCAAAGCTCAAAGACAGGCTGATAATTTGAGGCTTCCATACCCTAGTGTGATTGTGCTGAGATCTGAAGGCAGCTGCATAAAACCTGACTCCGAACTTTCACCCTGCTTCGGCCTTTCTCCTAGGATCAGAGGGTGATGGGGGACTTCCAGGTGGCTTGTTAACATGCAACCCTCCGCCTGCTTCCCTTTGATAGGAGGAATGGAAAGACACTGGGGATGGGGAGCTGGGCAGGGAGGAGATGGTGCCGAGGCCATGGAAACATGTTAACGAGGGTGACAACACAGCCGGCCAGAGGGAAAGCAAGCAAAGAATAAAGGATCTGATGAAAGTCCCCCACAGGCAGAGCAATGAAGGCAGAGCCAGCTGCTGGCACTGCAGCAAAGGCGAAGCCACCCCTGGCTGAGTGCATATGATGTGTCGTGCACTTTTTAGACACTGCTGCTGATATCATCTCCAGAGGTTCCAGAATGATCACCCCAGAGTATACCCACCGGGCTAGGCAAGACCTAATCAAGTATCGGGTGGGGGGGGACACACCACCAAAGCACCTGGCACCTCTGGTGGTCCCCTGGCGTGGATCGAGAACCCTCCGGTTCGTGGACTTTGGGCAAGCTGCCACCAGTCTCCTGGGCTGCAGACCCAGGGAATACTCACCATCAGCTCTTGGGACACTGGAAACTGACAAAACTGAGGAGGGAAACATGCTCTGCGACAGGGAACAAGACAGAAAGCCCGATAAGAACCTTCCTCTGTGACGGACGTTCTTGGAGGGGATCTTGGCCTTGGGGCTCGGCACATCTCCGTTCTCAGAGGGCGTGGTGTGGTCCTTCACAGGTCCCGGCAGTGGTGCTGGCTCATGAATAATCAGGATGTCGTCTTTATTGTGCTGACCCAGATGCTGCTTAGCAAAGTCAAAGCCCTTCACACTAGGGATCTGCAACTAAAACACACACACATACACACACAAGCGAAGACAGTCAATCTGGAATCTGAAGACTGTGAGAGCTGGCAAGACTGCTGAGGGCTGACTTCTGACCTGAGATCGTGCCTGCCAGCCCGTCATTCTAATTCAACAAGCATCGCTAAATCATCAACTGTGTGCACGGTGCTGTTCACACATAGGGTTTGCAGAAAAGACAGACAGTGGTGAAAGATTCAAGAAGAGTACAGGATCAAATAGCTAGACCATAATACAAATCGTATCACAAGACGATACCTGACCCGCTGTCACAGTAGCACGATCACGCGCTATGTGGTTCCAGAGGGAGTGGCACGAGCGAGATATTCTTTATAGAGAAATGGAGACTTGAGCCAGGATTCACAGGACAGGTAGAACGTGGAAATGAAAAGGGGCAGCTACACAGAGAATGTTCTAGATCATGACCAGAGAACACTTCAGGGCTGGGAAGACATTCCGTCAGCTGTCCTAGAAGGGTCAGAATGTGGGGAGGAGGGAAGGGGGGCCAACACTGAACGTCAGTTTCTAGAGCAGAAAACCACTAAATATTTCTGAAGAGGCAGATTTCTAAAATCTAAGCAGACAGGACACAAAGGGCTGTTGGAGGGCCAATGATACCCATGCAAGAAATGACAAAAGCCTGAGCCCCAAATCCTAGCAATGGAAATGGGAAGGAATGAATAGATCTAGAGACCAGGCTGAAGGATCTGGAAGCCAAAAATAGACACAAGAGGCAAAGGAGGGAAAGCAGCCAGTGATGACTTGAATGACTTCTAGGCAGGCATCCTGAACAGGGGAAGGGACATTCATCATGAAAGAATGGTAACCTGAGGAGATAAAAAGATGGGTTTCACTTTAGACACGCTTAGTTTGAGATGGCAGAAAAAGCTCCAAAGGAGAGTAGCCCCGTGTAGCTGGACATAGAGGACAATAGCTTGGGAGAAATTTCAGGCTGGAGACAGGACTTTGAGAGAATCTGTATAGAAGAGGACAGGTAGGGAACCTGAGATTTTTCTTTTTTTTTTGACCTCAGATTTTTCAAGATGAAAACAGAGTCTGTGGATAAAATGTTGGGGAACATCTAATAGTTTGGGGCTCAAAGGAGGAAAAGGAGGCAAGGAAAAAATAGATAACCTCAAAGAAAAGAATTTGTAAAGTTCAATGTAACAGAAGGCAAGAGGATAGAGAATTTCTAGAAACGAGTGGCCAGCAGAAGTACTGGGGGCACAAGGAGGAAGGAGAGAGGGGTCTTCAAAAAACCCCACCTCTCACACTGGGGGATGCAAAAGTCCTACCTGAGATACACCAGAGCTACACCAAACCCACAACCCAGAACCCTGTCACCACAGAGCCCAGATCTGGGCTTTCAGCTTCCTGCACGACACAGGAAAGGTGCTTAAAAGTACAGAGAACTGTGGGCAACAAAGATGAGGCACCCTTTGTGCAACACTAAAAGTGTAGGGGGGAGGGGTCGTGCGTCGTTAATTTGAGCTTGCGGGTAGAGGAAACTAAACTGCATTTCAGTAATTGTCCCAACGGCCTCCTTGGAAAGAAGGCCACAGCACAACGGAAGTTGCATTCTACCCCTAGAGACAGTCCATCCGTCAAAGACAAAGGCCAAACCAACCTAAGGAGTTATTTTAGACAATGTGTTATGTGGAAGCAAAAGGTCTGGCCATATCTGTGTTAATTTTATGCCAAATGAGTGACAGCACCAGGGGCTTCCATTGGTGATCTCCAAGGTCTAAGAGAAGGGAAGGAGTCTGCAATGATGACTTCTGCCAGCAGAGGGGGACAAAACGTACTAGAAGTGTGGTTTACAAAGATGTTGCTTGGAAACAAAAGGTAAAGACCCCGTGTGGCCGCATTTTCTAAATTAATGATGTCACGTGACAAGGCCAAGCGACTCCACCACAGTCCTTGGCTCAGGAACACTCTTTCATGAATATGAACCCAAACCTGCTGCCCTCTGGTTCCCACTCCCCTCCAACCACTCAGGATATGTTGATCTCCTCATCCACAGACTGACCTCACAGTCTGACCCTCCCTGAATCCCCGGGGGGTGTTTGTCTTCCTAGGGATATGCAGCCACTTTGGGACCGTTAAAGTCCAGACAGACAAGCTTTGTGTACGCTCTTCACCACTAGTGACTTTTCCCGAGAGCGTGCCTGTAGTCTGGGCATTGCATTCCCCTCCCCCACCTCCCATTCTAAGGGTCCTTCTCCTGCTTTACAGGAGAGAGGCGCCCCCTCACCCACACGGGAGCTTTACCCAGCCGCACCTCATGGCAGCTCCCTAAACCAGCCGCCTCTAAATGAAAGAATCACAAGCATAATCAATGGTCGCCAAGCCAACACCATCAACGCCATTTAATAAAACATGGTATAATCTTTTTTAGTCTATTTCCCAGCAAGAAACTAAATGCCTCCAATGACCAAGAGACAATCAGTGTTGCAAGGCAGATGGTTTGCTTTACCAAAATTGAAGGAAGAGCCGCAGATTGCCTCCTGCAAGCAGAGGTCTCCAGGTGAATGAGGGAAAAATAAAACAGCTCTACCTCTGTGTGCAGTCAGCGTACCCAAAGCCTAGGAGTTAATACAACTGGTCTACCCTGACAAACGTGCCAGGGTTCATGCAAGAAACAAGCGTATGTGTCAAATGCTTCATTATTATTGCTGTTGGCTGATGAAACATCAAGCAATTAATATAAATACCTACGCATTCTCAGCTATCAGATAAAAGCTATGACGTTAGATACAAAATTTTATAATTCGGCCACAGGGTGTGACACACGGTAGACCATCTGTAAATATTGGATGACTAAATGAATTTTTAAAAAGTCAACTGGGGGGGGGGCGCCTGGGTGGCTCAGTGGGTTAAAGCCTCTGCCTTCGGGCTCAGGTCATGATCCCAGGGTCCTGGGATCAAGTCCCGCATCCAACTCTCTGCTTGGCAGGGAGCCTGCTTCCTCCTCTTTCTCTGCCTCTCTCCCTACTTGTGATCTCTCTCTCTGTCAAATAAATAAATAAATAAATAAAAATCTTAAAAAAAAAGTGAACTGAAGCTTCAAACTTGCTGGCTCTTGTGGGGAGCCATGAAAAACGGTATACGTCATCAATAAAGTACATGGCCATCGAAGCCCTGTGGATTTACTGTTGATTCCCACTAACATCGTCAAATATCTCCATTAGATCCTTGTACTTCTCACCGGCAGGGTGAGTCTCCACACAACTACTCTGTGCTTCCGCACGAAACCAAAGCTATCTTAGAACACCCAGAAGGAAGAAATTAGAGGAAACCTTGCCCTCTCATGGAATTAGCTCCTTTTGTTTCATCCTTACTTTCCAGCATGCTTTTTCTAGTTTTTCCATTTAATAAAAAAAAAAAAAAAAAAATCTTGTGTTAAGTCTGGCTGTATTGTGTCCCCGGCTTCCACATGCAGAATAAGCCTCAATCAGTATTTTATAGAAGAAGAGCCACAATTAATTAGTGCCTTCAATATTTCCATTAGGACCCCTTATTTCTGAGGAAAGACGGCTCTTTTGTTCCTTCTCTCTTTAATATGTCACAGAGGGGACAGCCCCTTTGTCCATGCCCCACTGGAATAACACCACCGCCGCCAAGTCAGAGCAGGCGGGTAAAGCAGGTCAGCCAAAGAACTGGAGAGGTGCCTGATGAATTTTAAAGCACACAAGCCGTGAACATACTACAACAGGGTGGAACAAGATGGAGCGAGTCTCCAGCCCTCTGGGGAGCCGGAGGCCCTGGGAAGGAGCAGTTAAGATGACAGCAGAAGTCACAGAGCAGGTCCTAGACGCGCCCGAGTAAAACTCGGCCATCTCAAAGACAGCGGCGTTGTCTTCCCATTTCTCACAGGACGGAGGAGATCCATGGACCGTCTCCACAGTCGCCGCGCTGCTTCCATGCGGAAGGCGGAGGCACAGTGTCATTATGCCTGTGTCTGCTGCACCGTCGGGCCTCGGTCACCCTGCAGAACCCCAAGACTCTGCTGCCCCCGGGGGCCGCATCGGATCGCAGCCAAGGGACTGCAAGTGAACTGAACTCTCCACGCATTAGGTGCCACAGGGTCCTTGCAGAGACTCGAAGGGCAACCCGGCCACGGGGGACAAGATGAATTTGGACGAGATAAAACACCCGTGGAGCCTCTCTTCGGTCAGCTGTCCACACAGCCTCCCGAAGCGGTCATTCGGACATAAATGCGTTCAAGCTGCTCTCCCTGCTGAAAATCCTTCCGTGGCTCCCCACTACCCACAGCACTGCTGCCCACCCCTGATGTGTCTGACAACTCCTCCCAGCCTGGCTCTTGCCTCCTGTCACCTCAGTTGTGGCCATGCTCTTCCCAACAACGTTTGCTCCATCACACCCGACATACAGGCCATTCCCTCCACCGGGGCCCGCTTTCACCTGGCTTCATCTCTGCTTCTGAGCTCCAGCCCTAGCACTGCCTCTTTCCAGGAGGCAGAGGCAGCCCCTAACCCAACGGGGGGGGGGGGGGTCTGCCCCTCCTCCCTGCTTCTAAGATAGCCTAGACAGACGTCCACTGCTGCGTGTCCTTCTCCTTCCTGAAGTCCTCGAACCAGGAACTGCAAGCCACCTGGGCTTGGAACCAGCCTGGCCCCGCTTGGCTCAGAGCAAGCGCTGAGTATTTGATGAATGGATACGCAGTGACTAAGGCAGCTCCGTGTGGCTCTCCGCAGTGCCCACCAGTCAGGAACCACGGTCCCATGCCAATCGCAGAGAGCGGACTGTCCCCATCGGAAGGAACAAGTGTTACAGGACCAGCAGCATCTAGCCAATGCCATTCATCTCTTCAAAGAGAACCTCAACAGGGCGAGGCGGGTCCAAGCTGCTGGTTTTTCTGAGACCAGTAAGCGGTGATGTCTTTAAAGAGACTCCAGATGAAAGATAAAGGTTAGATTTGTTTTTTTAATGATTGGAAACAAAAAAGGATCCTGTCTCAAAATGTGACAGAATGGCTGGCCTCTCCCTCTATCATATGATCAAACTAATCCACTCCCAGCCAAACCGAAGAGGTTTCCTGCTTATTACAGGGGGCGGGGGGGGGGGTGAGTTTTTTGGTGGGCACGTGTACTGTCTGCAGATGTTGGTAGCTCTGGGATTACTGAGCTCAAGGATCTGGGAGAGGAGCAGCGAGGCAGCAGCTGAGGGGGCAGGGTGAACAGAACACGGAGACAACAGAGAGCCGTACGAGAAGGAAAAAGAAGTCTTGCAGTCCCAGGGGAAACTAGCACCTTTTCAAATCATCCCAAGGGATGGGCTAGATCGAGGGCCTTAGAGATATCTGTTTCTCAACTAAACGGAGATCATCCTTTTCCCATTATAAACACACGACAGTATCTATACGGTAGTTTCCCATGCCAGCGAAGCAAGGACCACCCTTCTGAAATGTCACGGAGGTTAGGCCCCCCACCCAGGTCAGAAGACGCTGACTCCCCAGGGACCCCGCCACACAGAAAATCTTCCGACAAACATGTTGTAAAGACATATGCACAGATCCTCTAGCACACGCAAAGCGAGAGCAACCCCAGGGCTGGAGTTCTATTTGAAACTCTGTCCACCTGATTTTTTTTTTTAAGATTTTATTTATTTGACAGAGAGAGAGAGAGATTGAGACAGCAAGAGAGGGGACACAAGCAGGGTGAGTGGGAGAGAGAGAAGCAGGCTTCCCGCCGGGCAGGGAACCCGACGTGGGGCTTGATCCCAGGACTCTGGGATCATCACCTGAGTTGAAGACAGACGCTTAACGACTGAGCCACCCAGGCGTCCCTCTGTCCATCTGATTAACAGCAACATCTGGTGCATGAAGATATTTCGGCAAAGTGAGAGAAGGAGAAAACTTGGGGAGTATCTTGTTTTGAACTCAAGGGATGTTGTCCTCTGACATTTGCATGAAGTAACAGATGATAGATGGGCTTTCCCAGGGAGTGTTTACATTAGGGAACCCGGAACAGGAAAGACCTGAATACATAACCATCTACGCTGGGCATCGCTCTCTGCAACCACACTCCTTCACCAGAACAAAAACATTTCCAAACTCACTGTTGACCTTATTAAAATGAAACTCACACTATGAATGATTTAGTACCTCCAGCACTTTTTCCGGGGTTTTCCACGGCACTATCTAGTCTAACAACACAACAATCTTGTCATACTCTGTAAATAATAAATGCAGATAGGTAATAAATATAATGTTAATGTACAAAATGCTTCCAATACACTTGATAACCATCCACTTCCAATGTATTCACAATTCTGCATTTTTACCTAATTCCTAAGAAAAGGAAAACTCTTCATTTACTTTTACAAAGTACAGTGAATTCAGAAAACTTACTTTTTTTTTTTTAATTCAGCAGGTATAGCTTTGTAAAGGGCAGAATTTTTTAGACCCAGACAGAATAAATCTAAAAAGTTAATAGACAACCCTTTATTTCCTGTTCTTCTCTCTCTTCCTTGTTTTTTATCAGAGTTCCAGAGTCAAGTACGTTCCTCTAAATGTGTGAGACCCATGGAGGGTGCACATCCACACACACAGTGGATGGATTACCACTTTCCATCCCCTTGGTAACGATGGCCTGTCCCCTAATATACTAGAGGTGAACGGCCACTGCATTCTCCTCCGAGGTTTTTCAGGTTTCTTCCGCTCACATCAGATCAACCAAAACTCGATCCTTACCAAAACCCAATGTCTTTGCTCTGAAGCTGGTATGTGAGAGTTCAAGGTTGCAGAAATCATTGAAACAAAAGTGAGAACTGCTAGTATTATGAAAACTAAATGGGATGCTTTGGTATGACATGAAAAAGATGTTTAAAAACACACTGCTGTCCAATTAGGTGTAAGGGAATGAGCTCTAGAAGATGACAGAGCTGGGGTGGGATCAGGGAAAAAAAAAAACAAAAACCCTAGGGAATTTTACACTCAGGTTGCTTGCTCTTCTCTAAAGAAACCCACACTGGAAACTACAGCTGGTGCATTTTGGTGTTGTTTTTTAATTTTTTTAATTTTAATTTTTGTTTTTGAGAGCGAGAGAGAGAATCGCAAGCAGGCTTCTTTGGTATCTCGGGTGTGGGACAGAGCCCGATATTGGTATCCCTGATGTGGGACTCGGTCTCACAACCCTGAGATCATGACCTAAGCCTTAATCAAGTCGAACACTTAAAGGACGGAGCCACCCAGGTACCCCTAGGTGTGTTGTTTCTTACGAGAAAAAACAAATAAAATCCTCTCAGTAAACCAATAGTCCAAAAAATAAAATGTAAGAAAAAAAAAGACTCAGGGGCGCCTGGGTGGCTTCGTCATTAAGTGCCTGCCTTCAGCTCAGGTCATGATCCCAGGGTTCTGGGATTGAGCCCTGCATTGGGCTCCCTGCATAGTAGGGAATCTGCTTCTCCTTCTCCCACTCCCCCTGCTTATATCCCCTCTCTCGCTGTGTCTCTCTCTCTGTGTCAAATAAATAAATAAAACCTTTAAAAAAAGAAAGAAAAAAGGCTCAGGGTACATCAAAAGAGGGCGAATACAGACCCACTCATATATTTAAATTAAAATATTTAAGGAGCATAGTATCATTTTTTTAATGATTAATTGGCCTTGATCAAGGCACACAGTGGCTTTCTGATATGGTGGAGGGAAACTAAAGGAGCCGTCCAGTGGAACCGTGTACGAAAGAAACAGACACACAGATCTGAGAAAACCTCCCTTGGCTCCTGTTCTTTGAAAATATCCAGGGTGAAAATAGATCAGAGTTCATACAAAAATGGATGTGATCTTTGAATTAATCATTCAGTAAATAAAATTACAGGAGAACTCAGCACTCGTGACATGGCTAAGCCTTGACACAGCTTCATCTTCTCGGCCTATAATTAAGACTACAGAAGAATCGTGGTTCCAGTAAGCAAATGTGAGGCAAAGAGACATCACCACTAAAGCCAGAAAAGTGTCCCTATCAGCTTTATGTCCCATCGTTGAGTATCAAGAGCCTGAGCTCTGCTTACCCCAGCCCGTAAGACCGCCTGCGTGCAGGCTGGGGGCTCACCCTCTCACCTTCTGGCGCTGCTGGATGCTGGCCACTGTGTCAGGCTGGAAGTCCAGCTTGTCTGTGCGGCAGAGTTTCCAATACAGGATGATGACAATCACCATGACCACCAGCACTGGAATGACCACGCCGACAATGACCCAGAGGTTGCTGCTTTGGGACTCGGGGGACGGCCTCTTCACTGTGTCCAAGGCTGCAGGAGAGAAGACAGTCTGTTCAGTAATTGCTCTGCACTCACTTCCCTGACGGCCCATCTGTGCAGGGAATGTGGCTTCTTCTACGAGAAACCCGGAAGCTCCTTGTCATTTCAGGTTGAGGCAAATGGTTAGACTCTGTGATCTCCTGATGTCCAGAAACACTGCCTAGAAGACTACATCCTCAGTGCCCAAGGGACTGTGGTGACATACGGACAGGTCTAAAGGAGCACGGCTCATCTGATGGCAGAGCTAGGTTAATTCCAGGTCTCCTGACTGCCAGGTACCCCACTGACTCTACCCTAATCTCACTGCAGGAATTTCCATACTAAAAATCAGAAATCCCCATAAACAGTCTACGAACGCTGCCTTAATTTCTTCACCTGTGTATCTCTCTAAATTCCTGAAACAATATTTATAAAAAGTACCAGGTGTCAGTTTAAACATTATACGACCTCCAACTAACTTACCTGGAGCCTGCCCCTCCCCACCCCCCGCAACACCCCCCCAGCTCTTCCGTGGCCTTGGAAGAACATGCTTCAAGCACTCTGCCTTCCTCCCCTTTACCAGCTCCTTTCCCTAACCTCGCCTCCTGGTCCTGGGCCCTGTCCTCTTCATTCTGCACTGGTCCTCTCAAAGGACTTAGCTCCTCCTAAAGCTCAGGTTCCAATTACCAAAATGTCCCACTCCCCTCTGCCCAACCTTCTCACCCGTTATCATTACTTCATAAAAACTGCTCCGTGAGAAGACGAGTTTCCTCCTTGCCTAAGTTCTTTTGTCCTGGGGGGACTTTGCCTTATAAATGGCACCTTACTATTTTCTTTTTCCAAAGATTTTATTTATTTGAGAAAGAGAGAGACTGGGCGGTGGGGAGGGGCAGAGGCAGAGAGAGAAGCAGACTCCTGCAGAGCAGGAAGCCCGCTCCTGGACTCAATTCCTGGACCTGGAAATCCTGACCTGAGCTGAAGGCAGATGCTTAGCTGACTGAGCCACCCAGATGCCCTAACTATAGGCCTGACTAATGCCTAACTAAAATCTAACTATTTTAACAACAACAACAAAAAAAAAATCTAACTATTTTAAAGTGCATTTTATGACAGAAATGTGTCATCTCGATACAATGCACTTTACTCATTAATATGGTCGTGACTCTGAGTCTTGTCTTTTCAAATACAGTTCAGTCTCCAGGGGCAGGGGCTAAGTTTTATGCTCCTTTCATATTCCATGATGGTTAGCACCTGCCATGGGATCAAAATGTTTCCGCTTAAAGATGTAACAACAGAAAAGATTCTCGGCGCTGGTTTACCTGTGGGCTCAGGCCTCTGAGAGACCAGGGAGCCAAGCAAGCACTCCACAGCTTCAGCGCTATGGAGGAAGCACAAATTACATAGCAGAGACCACGTGGGAAATGGAAAAAGGGACAAAGTATTAATCTTATTTTTAAATTTGGCCTCAAGAGCGTCTATACACGTAGCTCATTTTGCATGAGAACAAAGGACAACCCGGGAGGGATAGAATCAAGTGGAGGAGCTGTGATAACTGGATACTCTTCTTAGTTCTGACCTAGGAACCCCTGGGAGGGGCACAGATGGACCAAAGCAGGCTGGGCTACCAGGGTCTACAGCTGCTGGGGGCTGAGCCTGACCCTGGCTGAGGCTTCCAATCCCACGATCTTTATCCTGTGGTTTTTAGCAGGAAACTGAGGGAAGAGAAGAGGGAAGGAGCTTGAAAGGGGCCCACGCCCTAGAGTAACTCATCTTCTTTCAGAGGCATAGCTGGGCTGGGGTACCTCTCCTACAATCAGAGACGTCCTCGATGAAGACATATAAGTAAGTGCTTCGTTATTTTTTTCTCACTGCTTTGAAACAGAACACACTAATATACAATCATATCTCAAATACACAAACCACCAATGGACTATTTGCTTAAACTCTCCCCATCATCATCTGTGAATTAGACAAGGCGTGCCCACGAGCCCTGGTCCTGCTTAGTTTTCAGGGACAAGTACAGAGGTCACAAAGAGCCTTCCCTTACCGAGGATCACCGTGAAGCTGTCATGTTATAAAGGTGCCTTCGCGGCCTACATATTCTTTGTAAAGAACTTTTCAATATTTTCTGATGCTCCGTTCCTTCTAAACACTTACTTATCCCTTTATTGTTGGGAGCAAATATCGCCGAGCTCCTACAAGGTTTGCTCTCTGGCTCACAGGCAAAAGCGTCCACATTATAAGAGCGGTCTGGCTCATAAAGGAACATTTAGAGAAAGACGCTCTTCTGTGTCACTCCGTTTTCTTAATTTTAAATGCCCAGAATCTGGGTGTTGAAAAATGAGGCACCTGGAGCAACCGCTGTCGGGGGCAGGAGCCAAGTATCTTCCAACAATAATACAGAAATATCAAAATACCTCTTTCTAAATTGTGAAGTACTGCGAGGATAGGGAGGGAGAGAAACAGCACTGAACCAGTAAGGATCAAGGACTTCTTTGTGTTGCGAAACTCAGCAGGAAGCCAATAAATGCAGAGGGCACCTCCCAGCTTCCTGTGTGACTAACTGTCCCCACCAACGTTCAAAATATGACAGGCAAGATTTCGGAATAAATACAGAGAAAACAAGTTATTTTACATAAGACAAAATTTTTTATAAAGAGAAATAGTACAGGAGTAAGGGGAAAATTATATTACAGTTGACTTAAGCTAACTCACTCTAACCCTGGGGATACAAAATGCTGGGTAGGAAAACAGTTGTTCAGGCTACAAGTAAAAGCAGCTGAAATAAAGGACTTGGCAAGTAAATTTTAACAACTGACATTTCAGGGCACTGGGATTGTTCAGTTGGTCAAGCACCTCAGGGTCCTGGGATGGAGCCCTGCCTTGGGCTCTGGGGCTCTCTGGGGCTCTCAGGAGCTCTGGGGAGGTGCTCTCAAGCTCTCTGCTCAGTGAGAAGCCTGGTTCTCCCTCTCCCTCAGCCCCTCCCCCCACTCACACTCTCTTGCTTGCTCTCTCAAATACATAATTTTTTTAAAGTGACGTTTTATACAAGTGCCACATAATAAATAATAAGGGTTTAAGACATTACTCTATGCACACAAGAATGCTTTAAATTCAGATTTCATTGGTAGGAAAAAAAAACAACCAAACCTGGCTTTTGATGCCAGCACAGCACAGACAGCACTTAGGGTCTATGTCTCACACACTTACGTTGGGCAACAGCACCTTGAATTCGGTAACCCAAGATAATGGCTGCTCTCTGGATATCTATCTTGTTAATCAGATCTGAAGACTTGACTGCACTGAGTCTTTCTCCGTCTTGATCCTCCACAAAGTAGATGAGCTGCACAGGATTGTCTTCTCCCTCTAGCCTTGACACGTTTACCATCTGAAAGATAGCAGAAACCATCAGAATTTTGGAAACTCCTATTTCCAGATGCCCTTGCTCAGGGCACTCAGTCTTGACTGTGTTATTCAGGATTCATTCCAATGCTCATAATGAGCTTGTGACACGATTCTGGATCCCAGAATCCCCATGATGCTCTTTCAATGGGAAGAGGGACAATGAATGTTACTCTGTACAGAATAACAAATGTGCCTCATCTTGCTCAAAATAGTCCCTGAGACAAATGGGCAAGTAGGACACAGAGAACACAGGGTTGGCCAAGTCCATGCAGTCTCAAATTACAACCGACCACATCCAGCCTGTCATGGGAGAACGCTGCCGTCCTCCCAACATGAATCATAAGGGCTACGTGCATCCCTGGTTCTCAGAAACTATTACTGGTTCTTTCCAATCTCACCTTGAATCTTAGCATTTTCTCTTTTTTTAGGGCATGGCTTCTCAACCTTGGTACCACGGCCATTTTGGTTCAATGGGGCCTATCCCAAGTATTGTAGGATATTTAGCAGCACCACTGTCCTCCACTCACTAGATGCCACACCTCCCTCACCAGCTGTAACAACCAAAAATGCCCCTAGACATGCCAGATGTACCGGCAGGGGGCATAAAATCACCACCACTTGAGAACCACTACTCTCAGGATTATAAATTCTTCAACACCCCACTCTCAACAACGGATAAATCACATAGATGGAGAACCAGTAAGGAAACAGCAGATCTGAGTAACACTATAGACTAAAGGAACCTAACAGACATTTACGGAACATTCCATTCAGTATCAAGAGAAAACACATTCTCCTCAAGCACACATGGAACATTTTCTAGGCTATACCATATGTTGGGCCACAAAACAGTCTCAACAAATTCAAGACAAAAGAAATTACATCAAGTATCTTTTCTGACCACAATAGTATGAAAATACAACAAATAATAGGAGAAAGCTGGATATTTCACAAATACATGGAAATTAAACAGCACACTCCTGAAAACATCATTAGACCAAAGAACAAATCGAAAAGGAAATTTAAAAAATATCGAGACAAATGAAAACAGAAATACAACATACCAAAATTTATGGGATATACCAAAAGCAGTTATAAGAGGGAAGTTTATAGCTATAAATGCATACATTAAGAAAAACGAAAGATTTCAAGTAAAAAACTTGGGCATCTGAGAGACTCAGTCAGTTAAGCATCCAACTCTTTATTTCAGTTCAGGTCATGATCTCAGGGTTGTGGGATCGAGCCCCACATCAGGCTCCATACTCAGTAGTGAGCCTTCTTGAGATTCTCTCTCTCCCTCTGACCCTCCCTCCTCTAGTCTGCTCATAGTACATGCTCTCTCTCTCTCTGAAATAAATAAATCTTAAAAAAAAAAAAAAAAAAAACTAACTTTACACCTCAAGGACCTAAGAAAAGAAGGCAAAACCTAAGTCCAGGGTTAGCAGAAGGGAGAAAATAATATAAAGATCAGAGCACAAATTAATAAAATCGAAAAGAGGAAAAATTGACAAAATTAAGCATTGGCTCTTCAAAAAGAAGCAAAATTGATAAATCTTCAGCTAGACTAACACAGAAAAAAAAGGACTCAAATCAAAGTTATAACTGAAAGAGAAGACACTACAACAGGTAACAGAAACACAAAGGATCATAAAAGAATACTCTGAATAATTACACATCAACAAACTGGATAACCCAGAAGCAATGGAGAAATTCCTGGAAACACACAACCTACTGAGACTGAATCAGGAAGAAACAGAAAATGTGAACAGACCAATAAGAATTAAGAAGGCTGAATCAGTAATCAAAAACTTCCCCCAAAAAAACCCAGGACCAGATGGTTTCACTGACGAATTCTACAAAACATTCAAAGAATTAATACTAATCCTTCTCAAAAGTTTCCAAAACAATAAAGAGAAGGGAACATTCCCAAACTCATTTTATGAGGCCAACATTACCATGATACCAAAGTCTACTAAGGATACTACCAAAAAAAAACAAAAAACAAAAAACAAAAAACACCCTACAGGCCAGTATCTCTTTTGAATTAGATGCAAAAATTCTCAACAAAATATGAGCAAACCAAATGCAAGAGTTACATTCAAAAGATCATGCAACATGGGGCTCTTCGGTGGCTCAGTTGGTTAAGCACCTGAACTTCGGTTTTGGCTCAGGTCCTGATCTCAGGGTTGTAAGATCAAGCCCCATATCAGGCTCCATGCTCAGCACAGAGTCTGCTCAGGATTCTTTCTCTCTCCTTCTCCCTCTGCTCCTTCCATCATTTGCACTCATGTTGTCTCTTGCACACACTCTCCCACTCTCTAAAATAAATAAGTAAAATCTTAAAAAAAAATCATGCACTATGATCAAGTGGGATTCATCCCTGAAATGCAAGGATGGTTGTAACAAGTCAATCAGTAGTTTGATATATCACATTGATAAATGAAAGATAAAAATCATATGATCATCCAAACAGATGTAGGAAAACCAGCAACAAACTGAGCGTGGAAGGAATGTATCTCAACATAGGAAAGGCCATATGTAACAAACCCAGAGCTAACACTGTAAGTTTTTCCTATAAAATCAGAAACAAGGGGCACCTGGGTGGCTCAATTGTTAAGCATCTGCCTTCGGCTCAGATCATGATTCCTGGGTCCTGAGATGGAGCCCTACATCAGGCTCCCTGCTCAGCACGAAGCCTGCTTCTCCCTCTCCCACTCCACCTGCTTGTGTTCCCTCTCACTGTGTCTCTCCCTCTCTCTGTCAAGTAAATAAATAAATAAATAAATAAAATCTTGGGGGGGGGGAATAAATAAAATCAGAAACAAGACAAGAGTGCCCACTCTCAGCACTCCTACTCAATACAGTACTATCCTAGCCAGTGCAATCAGACAAGAAAAAGAAATAAAAGGCATCCAAAGCAGAAAGGAAGATATAAAATCTGTCACTATTTGCAGATGACATGATATTATCTATAGAAAACCCAAAACACTCCACCTTCAGTAAAGTTACAGGATACAAAATTAATATATTAAAAATCTGTTGTGTTTGGGGGTTGTGTGGGGGGGGTTAAAGATTTTTATTTATTTATTTGAGAGATTGAGAGAGAGAGAGATATCAAGTAGGCAGAGAGAGAGGGGAAGCAGGCTCCCCGCTGAGCAGAGAGCCCAACATGGGACTTGATCCCAGGACCCTGAGATCATGATCTGAGCCGAAGGCAGAGGCTTACCCACTGAGCCACCCGGGCGCCCCTGTGTATGTGTTTTTTTAAGTAGATTCCATGCCAAGTGTGGAACCCAATGCGGGACTTGGACACATGACCCTGAGATCAAGACCTGAGCTGAAATCAAGAGTCCAATACCCAACCAAGAGCCACCCAAGTGCCCCCATGTTTTCTCTATAATAATAATGAAGATTTTGAAAAAGAAATAAAATAGTACCATTCACAATAGCATCAAAAATAATAAAATACTTAGGAATAAATTTAACCAAGGAATCAGAAGATCTGTACACTAAAAACTATAAGACACTGATGAAAGAAATTGAAGACACAAATAAATGGGAAGATACTTTGTGTTCATGGACTGGAACAATTTGTTAAAATGTCCATATTATCCTGGGGCTCCTACGTGGCTCAGTCGGTTAATCATCTGCCTTGGGCTCAGGTCATGATCCTAGGGTCCTGGGATCAAGCCCTACGTTGGCCTCCCTGCTCAGCAGCAAGTCTATTTCTCTCTTTCCCTCTGCCTACTTGTGCACTCTCTCTCTCTCTAATACATAAATAAAATCCTTTTTTTAAAATGTACATACTACCCAAAGCCATTAACAGATGCCACCTATAGCCCTCTGTAGCCATCTAAATCCCAATGGCATTTTAAAAATAGAAAAAATAATCCTAATATTCATATGGAATCACCTAAGACCCTGGTAGCAAAGGAGCCAAGAATACTCAATGAGAAAAAGATAGTCTCTTCAATAAATGGTGCTGGGAAAACTGTATATGCACAACCAAAAGAATTAAACTGGGTCCCTATCTTATATCACTCACAAAAAATAACTCCAGGGGTGCCTGGGTGGCTCAGTCAGTTGAGCATCTGCCTTTGGCTCAGGTCATAATCCCAGGATCCTGGGGTGGAGCACCGCATCTGGCTCTGCTCAGTGGGGAGGCTGCTTCCTCCTCTCTCTCTGCCTGCCTCTCTGCCTACTTGTGATCTCTGTCAAATAAATAAATAAAAATCTTAAAAAAAAAAAAAA
>ML102522.1:36256-98968 GCA_003697995.1 Taxidea taxus jeffersonii | reverse complement strand
GATAAGTCTGGCCAGGGGTTTATCAATCTTATTAATTCTTTCAAAGAACCAGCTCCTAGTTTCATTGATTTGTTCTATTGTTTTTTTGGTTTCTATTTCATTGATTTCTGCTTTGATCTTTATTATTTCTCTTCTCCTGCTGGGTTTAGGCTTTCTTTTTTGTTCTTTCTAGAGCTCCTTTAGGTGTAGGGTTAGGTTGTGTATTTGAGACCTTTCCTGTTTCTTGAGAAAGGCTTATATCGCTATATATTTTCCTCTCAGGACTGCCTTTGCTGTGTCCCACAGATTTTGGACCGTTGTGTTTTCATTATCATTTGTTTCCATGATTTTTTTCAATTCTTCTTTAATTTCCTGGTTGACCCATTCATTCTTTGGAAGGATGCTGTTGAGTCTCCATGTATTTGTGCTCGTTCCAAATTTCCTCTTGTGATTGAGTTCTAGCTTCAGAGCATTGTGGTCTGAAAATATGCAGGGAATGATCCCAAACTTTTGATACCGGTTGAGACCTGATTTATGACCCAGGATGTGATCTATTCTGGAGAATGTTCCATGGGCACTAGAGTGTATTCTGTTGCTTTGAGATGGAATGTTCTGAATATATCTGTGATGTCCATCTGCTCCAGCGTGTCATTTAAGACCTTTATTTTCTTGTTGATCTTGTGCTTGGATGATCTGTCCATTTCAGTGAGGGGCGTGATAAAGTCCCCTACTATTATTGTATTATTGTCAATGTGTTTCTTTGATTTTATTATTAATTGGTTTACATAGTTGGCTGCTCCCATTTAGGGGAATAGATGTTTAAAATTGTTAGATATTCTTGTTGGACAGACCCTTTGAGTATAATATAGTGCCCTTCCTCATCTCTTATTATAGTCTTTGGCTTAAAATCTAATTGATCTGATATAAGGATTGCCACCCCAGCTTTCTTCTGATGTCCATTAGCATGGTGAATTGTTTTCCACTCCCTCACTTTCAATCTGGAGGTGTCTTCAGGTCTAAAATGAGTTTCTTGTAGGCAGTATATGGATGGGTTTTGTTTTTTATCCATTCTGAAACCCTGTGTCTTTTGATTGGGGCATTTAGCCCATTTACGTTCAGGGTAACTGTTGAGAGATATGAATTTAGTGCCATTGTATTGCCTGTAAGGTGATTGTTACTGTATATTGTCTCTGTTCCTTTCTGATAATACTTTTAGGGTCTCTCTTTGCTTAGAGGACCCCTTTCAATATTTCCTGTAGAGCTGGTTTGGTGTTTACAAACTCTTTCAGTTTTTGTTTGTCCTGGAAGCCTTTTATCTCTCCTTCTATTTTCAATGATAACCTAGCTGGATAAAGTATTCTTGGCTGCATGTTTTTCTCGTTTAGTGCTCTGAATATATCATGCCAATTCTTTCTGGCCTGCCAGGTCTCTGTGGATAAGTCTGCTGCCAATCTAATATTTCTACCATTGTATGTTACAGACTTCTTGTCCCGTGCTGCTTTCAGGATTTTCTCTTTGTCGCTAAAACTTGTACATTTTACTATTAGATGACAGGGTGTGGACCTATTCCTATTGAATTTGAGGGGGAATCTCTTCACCTCCTGGATTTTGATTCTTGTTCCCTTTGCTATATTAGGGAAATTCTCTACAATAATTCTCTCCATATACCTTTTGTTCCTCTCTCTCTCTTCTTCCTCTGGAATCCCAATTATTCTAATGTTGTTTCATCTTATGGTATCACTTATCTCTCAAATTCTCCCCTCGTGGTCCAGTAGTTGTTTGTCCCTCTTTTGCTCAGCTTCTTTCTTCTCTGTCACTTGGTATTCTATATCACTAATTCTTTCTTCTGCCTCATTTATCCTAGCAGTAAGTGCCTCCATTTTTTATTGCACCTCATTAATAGCTTTTTTTTATTTCAACTTGATTAGATTTTAGTTCTTTTATTTCTCCAGAAAGGGCTTTTATTTCTCCCGACAGGGTTTCTCTAATATCTTCCATGCCTTTTTCGAGCACGGCTAGAACCTTGAGAATCGTCGTCCTGAATTCCAGATCTGACATATTACCAATGTCTGTATTGATTAGGTCCCTAGCCTTAGGTCCTGCCTCCTGTTCTTTTTTTTGTGGTGAGTTTTTCCGCCTTGTCATTTTGTCCAGATAAGAATCTGCTGTTCTCCTTGGTAAGTGAACTTGGACTTGGCTGGATTTCTTGTTGATCTTCTGGGGGAGGGGCCTGTTGTAGTGATTTTCAAGTGTCTCTGCCCCAGGCGGAATTGCACCACTCTTACCAGGGGCCAGGCTAAGTAATCCTCTCAGGTTCGCTTTCGGGAGCTTTTGTTCCCTGAGTGCTTTCCGTAGAGTTCTGGGGGACAGGAATGAAAATGGCGGCCTCCCAATCCGGCTCGGAGGAGCCAAGAGCTTGGGGCCCCAGTCTTCAGTGTGCCTTCAGAGAAAAGCGCTTAATTACTCCCGTCTCCCCATCCTCCAGCCGCGCTTGGAGAAAATCATGCATAATCAGTCCCATCTCACTGGCTTCTGGCTGCACTCCGAGGTCACCCAGCCTGTGACCAAGCATCTCTGTCTCTGGTGAAGTCCCACCTGGAGTCTCTGAACCCCATAGATCCTGAGCTCTCCCAGGTCGGAGTCTTCCTGGATCTTGTGGGGACCCCACGCACAGAGCACCGGCCTGTGTCACACACCACGGCTCTAGGCAACCCCGAGTTGAGAGTTTACTCCTCGGCTCTGTCTCCACAGCCAGCTTCCCCGCTCTAATACCTGTGAGCTCTGCAACACTCAGACACCCCCGATCCTTCTGTGACCCCGTGGGACCTGAGTCCACGCTATCCCCATGAGGTCTTCACCCCCGTTTAGGCTCTAGAGCGATGTCCCTCTGTGGAGCCGACTTTTAAAAGTCCTGATTTTGTGCTCCATTGCTCCGCCGCCTGCCGGGAGCCGGCCCCTCCCCCCGGGGTCTATCTTCCCGTCGGGTTGGGTTCACTTCTCCGCTGGTCCTACCTTTTAGAAAGTGGTCGATTTTCTGTTTCTAGAATTGTTGCTCTTCTTTTCTTCGATCTCCTGTTGGATTCGTAGGTATTCGGAATCGTTTGATAGGCTATCTAGCTGATCTCCTGCTGCCTGATGTCGTCTTAGCCTGCTACTTCTCCGCCATCTTGACTCCCACATCAAAGATACCATTTTCTTAAAAGGATTGATAAATTCGCTTTATGCCTTCAAAAAGTTCTTCACATATCATATTTGTAAATTGTGTTTGTTCTTATGGAAATTAAGTTCTGCGGATAGATCATTAAGCAAAATAAAAGAGTTTTTTTAAAGATTTTATTTATTTATTTGATGAACAAAGATCACAAGTAGGCAGAGAGACAGGCAGAGAGAGACAGGGGGAAGTAGGCTCCCTGCTGAGCAGAGAGCCCGATGCGATGCTTGATCCCAGGACCCTGAGATCATGGCCTGAGTCAAAGGCAGAGGCTTTAACCCTCTGAGCCACGCAAGCACCCCAAGAGAAAAGAGTCATAAAACAAAGTCACAGTACAATGCATCTATCCTTCAAGTTGCATGGCCAACTAGATGGCACAGTCAAATTAGTGTCCCTCAAGGAAAGTTTATTTACAAAAGGTCTTTTTACTAAGGGAACAGAAGATAAACTCGGGGCTATGAGCAGTCAAAGAGTTAATCACCTCTAGGCCTATACAGATGACTAGAAAGGAGAGAGGTTCCTAGGACAAGGCAGGATAGTCACAGAACATTTGGAGAATGTTCTGATTGTTCCAAATTTGGAATATATTTGGAGAGAAGCATTAACCTGCAGATGCATAACTAGGGGACCTCCAAGAAGCAGCCAAGGGAATAAATAGTCCAACCTGACTTTTCACCTTCACTTTGGTCTCCTGACACCCTATGAACCAAATCCAAAGAGAGCTAAAAGCCTTGTTGATGTGTTGCCTTCAGTTCAACCTTCCAGAGCAGTGAATAAGATGAAGAGTGGAAAGTACAACTAGCAGAGTAAAAAAACATCCAACATAGCACAATGTAAAAATTTCCCAAGAAAAATTATGAAAACCACACAGTTAACTTTGTTCTTCCCTATAAATATGCTATAACAAATAAGTAACTCATCCAAATTAATGTCACCCCTTTTCAACTATTTCTTGAGCATTTAATGTGTAAAAGAAAAAACACTGTCAGGGATAGAAAAATGAATGAGATGGGATCCCTCCTTCTTAACAGAAGACCAATATGGTACAATGTAACAAATGTTGTAACAAGTTAATGGATAAATCATTCCATGCCCAAACTGATAAAATCCACTTGAATGTATTAAGTTACCTGCCTAAACTAATGCATACACTTCCAATTTATAGCACCCATTCCTGTGTACCAGAATATTTTGACTTAATTCAGAAAAAATTTGGTCATATTTAAACAATATACAACATTTCATAAGTAGCAAAACTAATTACCTATCAACTGGCAGAACTAGAGAAAAAAAGCCAGGAAAAAAAATCAAACTTAATTTACTAGTAGGAAGAAACATTATAATTTGTTTTATCACCATTTCCATAAACATCACATATACATGAAATAAAGAAAATTTAAACATTTTAGTGTCTGTTAGCTTATAAACATAAAATAGCAACAAAACTCATTAAAAAATGTTTAATGTACTCATGTACATATTCTGTCTAGTAATAAAATACCAAAAAAGTAAATAAAACAGAACATTAAATAAAGCTCTACATGAAGACATAAAGCATATTGTCTGAGTACTTCATATGTTAAAATAATATTATCAATAACCTGTTCCATTTTCTCAAAATGCAATTAATTTAAGGAAATCACTCTCTGGTTCTCAGAAATAGCCTGTAAATTATATCCAGCCCTGCTAATGTCAAGGAGGAGGCCTTCTTCTGTAAGTATTTCAGCTTCAACTTTGCTTTCAGAAAAAGGTAATAAAGCCAACAAAATAGAATTCTGGTGACAAAAATTAGTTTTAACAGTAAGTTTAAACTACAGAGGATCAAGGAAAGTTATCTGGACAGAGAAGTATGAACAAAATTCTCAGCATTGCCATTGATTTCCTGTCTTTCACAAGCCCTTAAGCTAAGTGCTTTTAAGATTCTAAGATCAGAAAAGGAAGAGAAGACATTCATAGGACCTTGAGTTCTATATTAATGTTATAAATTGCTAATTCAGAGTATACTCTCCCTCAAAAAATATGTTAGTATGCGTTAGTCTAGTAATATTGTGTTGCTTGACCTTTCTATAACCAACAACTTTCACCATAGCAACCCAACTCAGATCCTTCCTGTCCTCCTGAATTAAACTAACTCCTGAGAATTAAGTGCACTTGAGAAGATGTGAGACAAACATACCATTTTTAGAATAAGTTATATATTGTTTATGCTGATATTTGAAATCCCTTATGCTCCCGGACATTAAAATTCTTTCAAGAAAATCTGTAATAGCCATAGTTACAGTAATCTAATAAAGGACTTATCAGGTAACAATGTTTACTGAGGATTTAGGATGGTGACATAAAGAGGGGTTCATTAGTACATGATCTTGAATAATAGAAATCTTATTTGATTCAGAAATTGAAGATATTATGCATAAAGGTAAAGGGTCAGAAAATACTTAGACCTGTAATGTGCACATGCCTGTTTGTATGTACACATATATACAGGTATAAGGTAATAATAATATGAACAAGAACTCAGTCATTTAATAATCATATCATGGAACTCCCTTTTCATACTACACTCTATGCTAGATAGGTACTAGCATACTGAACGGTAAATTCAATAGACAAGGTTCTTGACTTCTTGGAGCTTTCAGTCCAGTGGGGAATACTTATAAATAAAAAGTAATTATGTCAGCATTACCTGCTAAATGCTATGATGTGATATGTTTGCATCCTATAGCAGCAGCAACTGGGACAGTCAGCAACACTGGGCTGGGATGTCCAAGTAAAACTTCTTGGGAAAGTGCAGTGGAGCTCATCACTAAAGCTCCCATAGGAACCAGATAAAAAGCAATGAAGGATGGTTTTTGAGGCTGAGGAAACAGAAAATGCCAAGGACCTAGGATATAAGAACATGGTATTTGCTTGGATTTCAAAGCATTTTAGCCTGACTAGAGCTTTGACTTAGCAGCATTGGTAGTAGGAAAAATGAGAGTGATAGGAGATGCAGGTAAGTCGGACCAGGTCCAGTCAGCCTTGTGTCCATTGAGGCTCCATGTATAGTAAGGAAAAGAGAGTGGAAAAAGCTTGCAACAGAGATAGTGGTAAGATATATGAGAAAGCCATGCTCTCTGGAGCTCCATCACCTCCCCTATAAGCTGATAGTGGGAGTCAATGATGTCTAGGAACATTATCCACTCTGACACTGAATCCATGAACCACTAAGATCAGGCAATAAAACCAATCTGCGAGGCAAAGAGATATCCCTATAAAGACAAACATCTGATTATTGAATGAGCTCTTCACAGATATGTCAAATCAAATTTCCAAACATGGCAATCAACATCCTTTACCCACATGAGGTCCTCCTCTTAAACAAATGCACCAAGAACAGAAATCCAAGGGGAGACTTTTCAGCCTCATATACACTAAAGTACATGTGAGTTACTTTAAATAAAGTAAAAGTAAAGAAATAAAGAAATAAAGGTAAAGAAATAAACTGAGGTAAAGAAATAAAGAGCTTAGATGACTATTTTTATTGTTGTTTTTGTAGCATTGCCTTATAAATTACTTCTAGGGTTAAACTGGATACTAAGACTTTCCAGAAATGATTTAGGGAATGGCTTTAAGTTGAGGAAAAAAATCACGTGAGGTGTGAAATTATATTGGCAAGTTTAATCCCTCTGCTATTACATGGTTTGGGTATTTACTAAGCTACAGAATAAATGGATAAAATGGCTTTTACAGCAAATGCATCAGATACCATGTTGCTAATACATTTCTGTTATTATGGTAGAGGCCCCAAAACTCCCTCCTGTGGAAAAATGGCAGGTTTGAGAATCAGGAAATACTAATTCTAGTTGTCCTTTTGCAACATGCAGGATGTGTGACGCTGAAGAGGTCACTGGATCTGATTATTAGTCTCTTTAGCTATAAAAGAATGAAAGTACATACAGCACTGGCATCAACTTCATCACAGCCATGTTAATGAGCTTCCCTTAGGAGCATGGATGCTAAAGTAGTTTGTAAAGTATTAAGTACTTTAGAAATCCAAGAAATTATTATAGACACTCTACACTTACATCTGAACAAATACAGAAGGTGTTTCTCTTTCTGATTGAACCATAGCTTAAGGATGACATGTGTTATCACAGGGAATATATAGGAAGAAAACACCAAAACTGAGTTACAGGCTTCATAGTTCTTAGAATACTCAGAAAAATGGTTTTCTTTTTATGCGCTTGAGCATGGTGACACACTCAATTCCAAACAGTAACCCTGAAATGTAAAACTGACCCTGTGGGGATGCTCTGATCTCACCTCCCCATTTTCTACTATGACTGGCATCTCTTTCAGCTAATAGCCCTGGGTACACTAGCCTACTGAAATCAGCACCCAGCACCCAGAAGCCTTTGAAAATTGTAAATGGTATAAAGGGAATTTCTGACCACATGCACTTGGAAAAATATCAAGTCATTTCAAGGTTCGGTAATGTCTAAATATTTTAACCCAAAACTATTATGTAGGTAGCAGCATAGTTTTTTGTACCTCTGAATAACCCCTCAAAAATATAACAAAAATAGATAACAAGATATCAAAACCAAAATGCATGGATAAATTTATACTTGGTAACAAAGTATCTCTACCTCCAAAATAAAAGCAAGTAACCAACTCCTGACAACCACGAAACCTACCTGGTACCATTGACATAGAAGGGGAAAAAAGTCAAATCCAAGAGCCTGGAAAACCACCTGAGAATAGGAGGACACCATAATGTCCATGAGATTGGTATTTTCAGGAAAGCTCCGTGGCTAATGTGAAAACAACAGCTGACAATGGGGGGTGATTAGATCTAAACCAGTAACAGATGAACACAGAGCCAAAGCTAAGTCTAAAAATGGCTCAAGCAGTATAAGCACTTCTGAACTCTCACCACTAACTATCCTAGAGCTCTCTTCCAAACAAGACCATGCAATACAAGCAATTGGGAGTAGATTCAGAAATTAACTGGATAGGGACAGCAGAGACATAAAAGTAGAAAAGGCCAAAAGCCAGGAAGTATCAGAAAGCTAACCCCCATATTTTAAAATATGCCACAAAAACAACAGGAGCTGCAGACTCAGTAAAATTTTAAAAACTATATTGAACTACATATATCTCTTTATTAAAGTTCTGGAAATCAGTTTTGCATTAATATGATGGATAGGAAAAGATCATGGTCAAATCCTGTAAAAAGTAATTAAAAAGGAACAAGATTAAGTAACTGCCTTAAGACAACAAAAATGCATCAGAAAGAAAAGTCCACAAAACGATTAAAACTATTTAAAAACAAGCTGAAGTATCAAGTAAATGATTCAAGACATAAACAAATTACAGTTAGAAAGAAACACTACAGGGGCACCTGGGTGGTTCAGTCCTTAAGCATCTGCCTTTGGCTGGGGGTCATGATCACAGGGTCCTGGGATTTAGCCCCACATGGGGCTCCCTGCTCAGCAGGAAGCCTGCTTCTCCCTCTCCCACTCCCCTGCTTCCATTCCCTCTCTTGCTGTCTCTTTCTCTGTCAAATAAATAAAATCTGAAAGAAAGAAAGAGAGATGAAAAAAGAGAAAGAAATAAGAGAGACTACAGTAAGTTGAGGGAACTCAGAATACACTGATTCAAAAGAACAATAATTTAAGAAATAGATTAAAAAGACAAAAACAAAAACACATGTCTTAAATAAAGGCTAAAAAGGAAGAAAATTTTTCAATAAAACAAGTAGAAGAGTTAAAGGCTACCAAACAAGTGACAAATATTGAAGATAGACAAAAAGTATGCAACATATAAATACTTAAGTGTTTCTGAAGAGGAAAACTAAAGTAAAATAGGAAAAATACTAAGAGTTGTAGCTCAAGAAAAAATTCCTAAAAGTATAAATGACCTAAAATTACATATTGAACAAGTGTACCAAATAACTGACCAACAAGATCAACATCAAAATGTATACTAGTAAAACTATTCAACTTTAGGGGGGAGGAGTCAAGGTGGCGGAGAAGTAGCAGGCTGAGATGACATCAGGTAGCAGGAGATCAGCTAGATAGCTTATCAAACCATTCTGAACACCTACAAATCCAACAGGAGATCAAAGAGAAGAAGGGCAACAATTCTAGAAACAGAAAATCAACCACTTTCTAAAAGGTAGGACCAGCAGAGAAGTGAATCCAAAGCAACGGGATGATAGACCCTGGCGGGGAGGGGCTGGCTCCCAGCAAGAGGCGGAACAAAGGAGCACAAAACCAGGACTTTTAAAAGTCTGCTCCATGGAGGGACATTGCTCCAGAAGCTAAACTGGGGTGAAGACCTCGCGGGGACAACGTGGACTCAGGTCCGCGGGGTCACAGAAGGATCGGGAGTGTCTGAGTGTCGCAGAGCTCACAGGTATTAGAGCAGGGAAGCCAGCTGCGGAGACAGAGCCCAAGAGTGAACTCTCAACTCGGGGTTACCTTGAACTGTAATCTGTGACACAGGGTGGTGCTCTGTGCGTGGGGTCCCCATAAGATTGGGGGATATCCCGACCTGGAAGAGCTCAGGGATATGCGGGGTTCAGAGACTCCAGGCAGGGCTGTGTGCCAGAGACAGAGACACTTGGTCACAGTCTGGGTGAGCTCAGAGCATGGCCGGAGGCCAGGGAGACGGGAGTGATTACATAATTTTCTCCAAGCACGTCTGAGGCCGGGGAGATGGGAGTGATTGAGCGCTTTTTTCTAAGGGCGCACTGAAAAGTGGGGCCCTGAGCTCTCAGCTCCTCTGGGCCAGAGATTGGGAGGCCTCCATTTTCATTTCCGTCCTCCAGAACTCTACGGAAATCATTCAGGGAACAAAAGCTCCGGAAAGCAAACCCGAGTAGATTACTTAGCCCAGCCCCTGGCAAGGGCGGTGCAATTCTGCCTCAGGCAAAGACACTTGAGAATCACTACAACAGGCCCCTCACCCAGAAGATCAACAAGAAATTCAGCCAAGCCCAAGTTCACTTACCAAGGAGAACAGCGGAATTCCAGAGAAGGTGAAAGCAAAGCATGGAATTTATGGCTTTCTCCCATGAATCTTTAGTCCTGCAAAGTTAATTAATTTTTTTCTTCTGCTGCTAATTTTTTTTAACATTTATCCTTTCCTCTTTTAAAATTTTTAACTACTTTATCTTCATACATTTCATTAAAAAATATTTTTTGAACTTTCATTATTATAGTCATATTTTATCCTTCACTGTATTTAACTTTATTTTTTCATAAACATAGGGTTTTTCTTATAAAAGATTTGGAGTATAACTTCTTCTAATAGATTAAAAAACACCCTAAATCTAGCACTGGGCTTGATCTAGTCTCCTACTTGAGCAAATTCTCTCCACTTTCCTTTTCTTTATTCTCTCAACGAACTTACCTTATCAACTCCTTTGTTAGGAATTTTAAAAAATTTCTTTTGCTCATCTTTATAGTCATATTCCATCCCTGCATTGTGTTTACCCTTATATATGTTTTTCATCTTTATAATTTTGGGAGGTAGTGTCTTCTAAGAGACTAAAATACTCCCAAAATTAAGTAGGTGACCTTGTTCTAGTCGCCAATCTAGTATATATATATTCTTCTCTTTTTTATATTTTTTCTTTATTTGTTTTCTTCTTTTAATTTTTTCTCTGATCTTCTTTTTACCCCCTTTCTCCCCGCCATGATTTGGGGTATCTTCTGATTTGGCTAAAGTACATTTTCCTGGGGTCTTTGCCACCTTTTTAGTATTTCATTTGCTCCTTCACATATTCATATCTGGATAAAATGACAAGGCAGAAAAACGTACCACCAAAAAAAAGAACAAGAGGCAGTATTGAAGCCTAGGGCCCTAATCAATACAGACATTGGTCATATGTCAGATCTAGAGTTCAGAATGATGATTCTCAAGGTTCTAGCCAGGCTTGAAAAAGGCATGGAAGATATCAGAGAAACCCTCTCTGGAGAAAGAAAGCCCTTTCTGGAGAAATAAAAGAACTAAAATCTAACCAAGTTGAAATAAAAAAGCTATTAATGAGGTGCAATCAAAAATGGAGGTTTTTACTGCTAGGATAAATGAAGCAGAAGAAAGAATTAGTGATATATAAGAACAAATAACAGAGAAGAAAGAAGCTGAGCAAAAGAGAGACAAACAACTACTGGACCACGAGGGGAGAATTCAAGAGATAAGTGATACCATAAGATGAAACAACATTAGAATAATTGGGATTCCAGAAGAAGAAGAGAGAGAGAGGGGGCAGAAGGTATATTGGAGCAAATTATAATAGAGAATTTCCCTAATATGGAAAAGGGAACAAGCATCAAAATCCAGGAGGTGCAGAGAATCCCTCTCAAGATCAATAAAAATAGGTCCATAGCCCCATCATCTAATACTAAAACTTACAAGTCTTAGCAACAAAGAGAAAATCCTGAAACCAGCTTGGGACAAGAAGTCTGTAACATACAATTGTAAAAATTTTAGATTGGCAGCAGACTTATCCACAGAGACCTGGCAGGCCAGAAACAACTGGCATGATATATTCAGAGCACTAAACAAGAAAAACATGCAGTCAAGAATACTATATCCACCTAGGTTATCATTGAAAATAGAAGGAGAGATAAAAAGCTTCCAGAAAAAACAAAAACTGAAAGAATTTGTAAACACCAAATCAGCTCTACAGGAAATATTGAAAGGGGTCCTCTAAGCAAAGAGAGACCCTAAAAGTAGTAGATCAGAAAGGAACAGAGACAATATACAGTAACAGACACCTTACAGGCAATACAATGGCACTAAATTCACCTCTCTCAATAGTTACACTGAATATAAATGGGCTAAATGCCCCAATTAAAAGACAAAGGGTTTCAAAATGGATAAAAAAACAAAACCCATCAATATGCTGCCTACAAGAAACTCATTTCAGACACAAATACACCTCCAGATTTAAAGTGAGGGGTGGAAAACAATTTACCATGCTAATGCACATCAGAAGAAAGCTGGGGTGGTGATCCGTAGATCAATTAGATTTTAAACCAAAGATTATAATAAAAGATGAGGAAGGACACTATATCATATTCAAAGGGTCTGTCCAACAAGAAGATCTAACAATTTTAAATATCTATGCCCCTAACATGGGAGCAGCCAACTATATAAACCAATTACTAACAAAATCAAAGAAACACATTGACAAGAATACAATAATAGTTGGAGACTTTAACACACCCCTCACTGAAATGGACAGATCATCCAAGCAAAAGATCAACAAGGAAATAAAGGTCTTAAATGACACACTGGACCAGATGGACATCACAGATATATTCAGAACATTCCATCCCAAAGCAACAGAATACATATTCTTCTCTAGTGCCCATGGAACATTCTCCAGAATAGATCACATCCTGGGTCATAAATCAGGTCTCAACAGGTATCAAAAGATTGGGATCATTCCCTGCATAATTTCAGACCACAATGCTCTGAAGCTAGAACTCAATCACAAGAGGAAATTTGGAAAGAACCCCAATACATGGGGACTAAACAGCATGCTTCTAAAGAATGAATGGGTGAACCAGGAAATTAAAGAAGAATTGAAACAATTCATGGAAACAAATGATAATGAAAACGCAACGGTTCAAAATTTATGGGACACAGCAAAGGCAGTCCTGAGAGGAAAATATATACCAATACAAGCCTTTCTCAAGAAACAAGAAAAGTCTCAAATACACAACCTAATCCTACACCAGAAGGAGCTGGAGAAAGAACAACAAAGAAAGCCTAAACCCAGCAGGAGAAGAGAAATAATAAAAATCAGAGCAGAAATAAATGAAATAGAAACAACAACAACAACAACAAAAAACAACAGAATAAATCAATGAAACTAGGAGCTGGTTCCTTGAAAGAATTAATAAGATTGATAAACCCCTGGCCAGACATATCAAAAGGAAAAGATAAAGGATCCAAATAAATAAAATCATGAACAAAAGAGGAAAGATCTCAACCAACACCAAAGAAATACAAACAATCATAAGAACATATTATGAGCAACTCTACACCAACAAATTTCACAATCTGGAAGAAATGGATGCTTTCCTAGAGACATATAAACTGCCAAAACTGAAACAGGAAGAAAACCTGAACAGACCCATAACCAGTAAGGAGATTGAAGGAGTCATCAAAAATCTCCCCAAAAAACAGGAGATGAGGGCCAGACGGTTTCCTAGAGGGAATTCTACCAAACATTTAAGGAAGAATTAGTACCTATTCTCCTGAAACTGTTCCAAAAAACAAATGGAAGGGAAACTTCCAATGTCGTTTTATGAGGCCAGCATCACCTTGATCCCAAAACCAGTCAAAGACCCATCAAAAAAGAGAATTACAGACCAATATACTTGATGAATACAGATGCAAAAATTCTCAGCAAAAATACTAGCCAATAGGATCTAACAGTACATTATAAGGATTATTCACCACGATCAAGTGGGATTTATTCCAGGACTGCAAGGTTGGTTCAAGATCCACAAATCAATCAATGTGATACAATACATTAATAAAAGAGAGAACAAGAAACATATGATATTCAATAGATGCTGAAAAAGCATTTGACAAAGTACATCATCCCTTCTTGATCAAAACTCTTCAAAGTGTAGGGATAGAGGGCACATACCTCAATTTTATCAAAGCCATCTATGAAAAACCTACCACAAATATCATTCTTAATGGAGAAAAACTGAGAGCTTTTCTGCAAAGGTCAGGAACATGGCAGGGATGTCCGTTATCACCACTGCTTTTCAACATAGTACTAGAAGTCCTAGCCTCAGCAATCAGACAACAAAAAGAAATTAAAGGCATCCAAATCGGCAAAGAAGAAGTCAAACTATCACTCTTTGCAGATGATATGATACTATATGTGGAAAACCTGAAAGACTCCACTCCAAATCTGCTAAAACTTGTACAGGAATTCAATAAAGTGTCAGGATATAAAATCAATGCACAGAAATCAGTTGCATTTCTTTACACCAACAACAAGACAGAAGAAAGAGAAATTAAGGAGTCAATCCCATTTACAATTGCACCCAAAACCATAAGTACCAAGAATAAACCTAACAAAAGAGGCAAAGAATCTGTACTCAGAAAACTATAAAGTACTCATGAAAGAAACTGAGGAAGACACAAAGAAATGGAAAAATGTTCCATGCTCATGGATTGGAAGAACAAATATTGTGAAAATATCTATGCTACCTAAAGCAATCTACACTTTTAATGCTATCCCTATCAAAATACCAT
Organism: Taxidea taxus jeffersonii; assembly: GCA_003697995.1. Taxonomy (NCBI): domain Eukaryota; kingdom Metazoa; phylum Chordata; class Mammalia; order Carnivora; family Mustelidae; genus Taxidea; species Taxidea taxus. The sequence continues at coordinate 84,498 of ML102522.1, read as the reverse complement.
CCATCTTCTTCAAAGAAATGGAACAAATAATCCTAAAATTTATGTGGAACCAGAAAAGACCTCGAATAGCCAAAGGAATATTGAAAAAGAAAGCCAAAGTTGGTGGCATCACAATTCCAGACTTCAAGCTCTATTACAAAGCTGTCATCATGGTACTGGCACAAAAATAGACACACAGTTCAATAGAACAGAATAGAGAGCCCAGAAATAGACCCTCAACTCTATGGTCAACTAATCTTCGACAAAGCAGGAAAGAATATCCAATGGAAAAAAGACAGCCTCTTCAATAAATGGTGTTGGGAAAACTGGACAGCCGCATGCAGAAAAATGAAATTGGACCATTTCCTTACACCACACATGAAAATAGACTCAAAATGGATGAAGGACCTCAACGTGAGAAAGGAATCCATCAAAATCCTTGAGGAGAACACAGGCAGCAACCTCTTAGCCCTCAGCCGCAGCAACTTCTTCCTAGGAATACCAAAGGCAAGGGAAGCAAGGGAAAAAATGAACTATTGGGACTTCATCAAGATCAAAAGCTTTTGCACAGCAAAGGAAACAGTGAACAAAACCAAAAGACAACTGACAGAATAGGAGAAGATATTTGCAAATGACATATCAGATAAAGGGCTAGTATCCAAAATCTATAAAGAGCTTAGCAAACTCAACACCCAAAGAACAAACAATCCAATCAAGAAATGGGCAGAGGATATGAACAGACATTTCTGTAAAGAAGACATGCAGATGGCCAACAGACACATGAAAAAGTGCTCCACATCACTGGGCATCAGGGAAATACAAATCAAAACCACAATGAGATGCCACCTCACACCAGTCAGAATGGCTAAAATGAACAAGTCAGTAAATGACAGATGCTGGCAAGGATGTGCAGAAAGGGGAACCCTCACTGTTGGTGGGAATTCAAGCTGGTGCAACCACTCTGGAAAACAGCATGGAGGTTCCTCAAAAAATGAAAATAGAGCTACCTTATGACCCAGCAATTGCACTACTGGGTATTTACCCTAATGATACAAATGTATCAAAGGGGCAGGTGTACCCGAATGTTTATAGCAGCAATGTCCACGATAGCCAAACTATGGAAAGAACCTATATGTCCATCAACAGATGAATGGATAAAGAAGAAGCGGTATATGTTTATATACAATGGAATACTATGCAGCCATCAAAAGACATGAAATCTTGCCATTTGTGATGACGTGGATGGAACTAGTGGGTATTACGCCTAGCAAAATAAATCAATCAGAGAAAGACAACTATTATATGATCTCCCTGATATGAGGAAGTGGACCTGCAATGGAGGGGGGGAGGGCAGCAGGAAAAGAAAAAATGAAACAAGATGGGATCGGGAGGGAGACTAACCAAAGACTCTTAATGTCACAAAACAAACTGAGGGGGACTGGGGGGAGGGGTGTAGGGAGAGGGTGGTGGGGTTATGGACATTGGGGAGGTATGTGCTATGGTGAGTGCTCTGAAGTGTGTAAACCTGGTGATTCACAGACCTGTACCCCTGGGGCTAATAATACTTTATAGGTTTATAAAAAAATAAAAAAATTTTAAAAAAACTATTCAACTTTAAATATAAAGAAAAACGTCTGTAAACAATCTAGACAGAATAAGTAATTTAAAAGGGAAAGAAAAATAATCATCATTTTTCAGTATCTATGTTTCTACCCTAAGAAAAGAGAGTAACATATTTAAGATAAAGAGATAATATGCCAAAGATTTTATAACAAAGAAAACTGAATTTCAGTTTACAAAGCACACAGAAAAAATCTTACCAACAGGCAAAGACTCACACATTATTGTTCCCATGAATTTCTGAGGATTCTATTACAGAATAAAATTGTCACCCAAAATAACTACATAGCTTTCCAAACAAATTCTCATGGTCAACTGTAGAACTAATGCTAAATGGGGATTAAGAGGAAGGGACTATAGGAGGAATGTGTGCTCTGACTATGTAGATATGGTACAATTCTTTTTATAAGGAGGGAAGGATATGGGAAGAATAATACAAAAATGAAATTGAAAGTAGTTGAATTGATATCATTCTGAATCTGTTTTATGTATAATAAGGGATAAAGAACTGATTTCTTAATGTGAATTGTGATTACTAGACCACTATTAAATAATTCACTAACCTATATATTGGTTTTATATCATTTTATCTACTTTATAACTTAAAAATATTTTCAAAAATTCAACCCAATCATCTATATCTTCATGATTAATGACACACTGATAAGTTTATTATGGAGATAAAAAATGTAAGATATTTCAGTTACTTAATAAATGCAAGATAATTAGCCACTGACAAAAACATTTATTCATATGTTACTAGAAAGTAAATTTATTTAAAATGAAAACTGTCTACATCTATTTTCCCTGAGTACAGTATTTTGCACATATGAAAAGAAAATCATGTGATTTTTAACAAATTTCAAAGTTCAACAAAAGCAAAATTATACTTTTGGTTTCAAACTTCCAGGCTTTGTACTTGTGAAAACTTTCAACAAACTGCTTAATTCTTTTATGGGACTAACTTCTCATTCAGAGTTAGTAAACTCAGTAAGTGACAATGCATCCACTAATTCAATTATTATTTAAGTGTTTGAAAACTTCTATTGGTATTTTACACTCAAACTAGATTTTGAGTCACAATCACAGGAAGAAGATATCACATAAGCTCTCATGAGGATTCAATTTAAAAAACAAAAACAAAACAAACAAACAAAAAAAACCTGCTGTACTTTTCACCAGGGTGGTAAGTGCACAACCTTATTTTCTTGTCTCAAAATACTTCAAAGAAGTACAATGATATATCTAAATGGCCTAAAGTTTCCAAACATTCTTTGTGTGTTGTATATAAAAATCCAATAACGCAGACGACAATTTCTCACAAAACTAAGCTTACTCTTCATATGATCCAGCAACCATGCTTGCTGGTATTTACCTGAAGGAGTTGAAAAACTAAATCCACACAAAAACCTGCTCATGGGTATTTATAGCAGATTTATTCACAATCACCAAAACTTGGGAGCAACCAACATATACTTCAGTAGGTAAATGGTTAAATTCTGGTACATCTAGAAAGTAGATTATTCATCACTAAAAAGAAATGAGCTATCAAGCCATGAAGACATTGAAGAATCTTAAATGCCTATTACTAAGTGAAAAAAGTCAACCTGAAAAGGCTATACACTGTATGATTCCAGCTCTATGACATTTTGGAACAGGCAAAACTATGAAGACATTAGAAGGATCAGTCATTGCCAGTGGTTGGGGGTGTATGGAGGAAGATAAATAGGGAGAACATGGAGTATTTTTAGGGTAGTAAAAATTCCTTGTATGATATTATAAGGATGAATCCACATCATTACATATTTGTCCAAACCAAATAAAACATCTAACACCAACAATGAACCATAATGTAAACTAGGGACTTTGGGTGGTTATCATATGTCAGTGTGTAGGTCAATCCACTGTAACAGATCTACAACTCTACTGAGGACTGTTGATAATGGGGGAGGCTATGTTATGTTTGGGGGCAGGGGATAAAGGAAAATAACTGTAGTTTCCTCTCAATTTTGCCATGACCTTTAAGAAAAATTATTTTTAAAAATTGAATAATGTGACTTAGCAAAAATTTGAGTAGAAGATTTGAGTCAATAGGCTCTTAACTAAATTCTGTTTTTTTTCCATTTGTATAACCCAGACCTGTTTCCTTATAGGTAAAATAAGGAGGATTCCATTTATGTAAAAGATCAAATATGGATTAAAGGAAATAATGAAATGTGAAGCATGCATCACAGCAAATAATATGTAGACATTCAAGTATTTTGAAAGCATTAATAATGGCAGACATCACATTTTAAAGGACAGAAATGAGTTGTAGTCGAAAGCTGGAAGACAAGTAAGTCTGGGTCCTTTTTCAGTATAGAAAAATACCTAAACAAGGTTAATAATCAAACATTTTAATCATATGATTAAGTTTACTAAAATAAAAATATTCAAAATGCTTTCATCAGTAAAATATTGTTTTTTTTTAATTCACTATTTTTATCATTTTAAAAACAGTCCTCTTTACAAAGATTTAACATCTTATTTGCAGTGACTCAGAAAAATCATGGTAAATTTTGACATTAGGACAGCACAGAAACAAAGTAAACATTAAATGTACAGTAACCAAATTCTATGTTCTATAGAGAGAAATATCTATAGATCATGTTAAATATATTTAACCTCACATTTTAAAAAAATAAACTGGGTAAAGTACTAAACTACACAGTAGAAATAAGATGTCCAAGAGAGTCTTAACCTGCCAATAACAAAAGAACTATAAGAATTGTAATAAAAAGGAAAAGACCAACAGATCCATAAAAAACAGGTAACTATCAAGACAGCTATGTGGAAAAAGTAGTACAGGTTTGGAGGGCAGATCAGTCCTTGTTTTGAATCCTATTTCCACCACTTGCTATGTGACTTTAAGGAAACAATTTCAGTTCAAAACTTTGCTTCCTCACACATAAAATGAAAATTATAGGATATAAGCTTTACAACATTGCTATTAAGGTCTACTTGTAAAACTAATATTACATGTCAACTACTTAGAATTTAAATAAGAACTTGAAACAAAAAATAGTAATAAAAAACAGATTTATCAACATTCAAATAAAAGAACAAATGGGCTTGAATACATCTGCACATTATAGGGGTTCAATAAACTGTAACTAAAGTTGCCATTGTATTAAATAATGTTATCTTTCCAAAGAGGCATGAATGAATCACTCAGGTAATTCTAGGTACTTACGTAACCTCACAGTATGTTGCACGTGGAGCAATTCATTCTCAAGGCCTGAATGCACAAAGAATGTTATAAAAATTCTAGATGGGTTTTGTTAATTTCCTCAGTTGTTTTTTATTTGACTGATTTATGCCCCATCTTTATTTTCTTCTATTCATTTTATTTCAATTGCTTTCTTTCTCCAGTTTCTTAGATAGAGATTTACACCATTGCTTTCATACCCTTCTTATTTGAATACAAGCTTTTAAAGCTTACCTTTTCTTCTAATCACTGTTGTAGCGGCATTCTATAAACTTTGGTATTTTGTGTCTCAATTGGAATTTAGTTGTATATATTTTAAGTTTTCTTTGTGATTTCTTCTTTGACCTATTTGTTGATTAGAAGTTTTATTTAGAAAAGCCCCAATGTTTTGTTAATTTGTTTTTATTACTAAATTAATTTTTTTCTAAGTTAATTTTGTTATACTCAGAGAACATATTCCACATGATTTCAATCTTTTCAAATGTATTGAGGCTGATTTGATGATCCAGTTTATGGCCTATATTGTTAAATACTCAGTGAGTTTGTAAGAAGAATGTGTAATCTGTAGTTGTTGAAGGTCATGTTCTTTAAATTAGAAGTAGGTTAAGCTAGCTGACAGTGTTATTCAAATATTTTATAGACTGACTAATGTATTTGCTCAATTAATTATTAAGAGTCTCCAACTATTAAAGCTCCAACTATTTTTTTTTTAAGTAGTTTCCATGCCCAGTATGGAACCCAGTGTGGGGCTTGACTTCACCACCCTGAGATCAAGACCTGAGCTGAGATCAAGAGTCAAATGCTTCAACAACTGAGTCCCCTATGTGTCCCAGGTCTCCAACTACTTAATATTTCTCCTATCAGGTTGATTTTTTTTTGGGGGGGGTGCTCCTTACTTTGGAAACTCTGTTAAGTACACATGTATGTACAGTTAGAATAAAAATAAAAGATACTCAGGAAGACCTATGTCCTTCATTTGTCCCTTAAATTAGTTCAATAATTTTAAAGCAAATCTATTATGATGTAGCTTTCTTTATCTCGGGCAGTATACCTGGCTTAAGTCTACAGTCTGATTTAATCAGACTGTAAGTACCTTTGCTTACTATTTACACAGCATGTATTTTCCATTCTTTTACTTTCCATTTGTATGAGTCTTTGTATTTAAAAAACAGACAATATAACTCTTTTTAGCCATTAATTATGGTGTTTATTCCATTTACGTTTGATGTATTTTACAGAAAGCAAATAGGAAGATGCCCATTTGTCCATTGTGTTCTTTGGTCCTTTGTTGTCCCTCTTTTACTTTTTTTTTTTTAGATTAAGCAAAAATTTTAGTCTTCTATTTTACAGTTTCAATTGGGTTTTTACCTACACTTAAACAAACTCGTGTTTGCTTTCAGGATCAGAGTATGTATCCCAAACTTAACAGTTTCCATAAAATTAAGAATACTATCATTTTATGCAAAATGAAAACCTTAAAAATAGTTTATTTCCATTTAATGGCCTTCATTTGTGTTTCAGTACAAGGTTCTTGTGTAGTTACCCGTATATTTACCATTTCTAGCTCTTCATTTTTTATGTACATTAAATTTTCAATCTACTATCATTTCTTCTCATCCTGAAAAATTTTGTTCAGCATCTTTTATTTTTTTATTATTTTTTTAAAGATTTTTATTTATTTATTTGGCAGACAGATCACAAGTAGTCAGAGAGGCAGGCAGAGAGAGAGGAGGAAGCAGGCTCCCTGCTGAGCAGAGAGCCTGACACAGGGCTCAATCCCAGGACCCTGAGACCATGACCCAAGCCGAAGGCAGAGGCTTTAACCCACTGAGCCACCTAGGCACCCCAGCAGCATTTCTTTTATTACAGGTCTGTTGGTGAGGAATGATTAAAAAATATTATCTAAGTAATTATCTTTTCATCCAAAAAACTAACTATTTTACTATCATTTTTGGAGGATATGTTCAGTAGATACAGGATTCTAGGGTGACACTCTTTGCTTTCCTCTCAGCACTTTAAAAATGTTACATGTGCTCTGTCCTCCATTGTTCCTGTTTGGATGTCCTTCTTTTCATTGTAATCCTGCACATGATTCATAGCTCTTTCCCCTTGGGTGCTTTTAAGATTTTTCTCATGTATCAAATTATCACATTACACACTTTTAACTTACATAATGTTATATATCAATTTTTATTTCAATAAAGCTGAAAGGGGGGAGATTTTTCTCCTTATATTTAGTTTTCAGCTGTTTGCTATCATATGCTTAGGTATGATTTTTTCTTGTATTGATCATGCTTATATAGTTTCTGACCTGTGTCTTCTCTCTCAGTTAGAGGAATAAAGCATAAGCACTCTAAATCTTCTTCAGAGAGTGTAACTTTTAGTCAGCTCTTTAGTGCCAACCAGAAGCCTGTCTGAAATAAGTGAGATAATGGACCATACTTAGCAGTGCACAGGAACACATGAATTCAGTTGTGTAACACCCATACAGTCTCAGGTTTAAGTTAAGATGGGCTGAGTGCAGTGTCAGGTAATACAAATAAGCTGTATGATTTTACTTTTGAATTTTTCTTGTATATTTCCATGCCCCAATGGGAGGAGTAGGCTCCAGATGAAAAATCTGTTATAGAATTTACTATAAAGAAACACCTTAGTCTCTCTTGGTACTAGTAAGGCAGCCTGAAAGTTAATCCTCAAAGCTAGACTACATGTGTTATCATTCCTGCCTTGGTAACAATTTTATTTTCATTTTTATTTTTCTTTAAAGATTTTATTTGTTTATTTGAGGAAGAGAAGGAGAGACAGACAGAGGGGCAGAGACAGAGAAAGAAAGAGAAAGAGAGAGGGGGAGAAGAGAAAAAGAAAGGAAGGAAGGAAGGAAGGAAAACAACGTGAGAGAGAAAGAAAGGAAGGAGGAGAGAAAGAAAGGAAGGAAGAGAAAGAAAGAAAGGAAGAAAGAAAGGAAGGAAGGGGGAGAGAAAGAAAGAAGGGTGAGAGAAAGAAAGGAAGGGGAAGAAAAAGAAAGGAAGGAGGAGAGAAAGAGAGGGAGAGGGAGAGAGGAAGCAGGAAGGGAGGAAGGGAGACCTGACAGAAAAACAAGTTTCAGGAAAGACCATCCATCCCAATATGTGGTATTCTTCCTAAGGTAGTGACACTCAACCAGGAGTGAGTTTGCTCCCTAGGTAATACTTGATAGTGTTTGGAGACATTTTTTATTGTCACAATTGAGAAGGCACTGGCATCTAACAGGAATGCTGATTAATACCCTACAGTGCACAGGAGAGCCCAACAAAAGTTATCCATCCCAAAGTATCAAGAGCACCACTCTGGAGAAATGCTGTTTTAGGCTATTTCCATTATCTACTTGTCAGGCTATTTTGTTTTTATAACTGTAGACATAAATAGAATATTACCAGTCAGTACACAAATTGATAGCTGAAGAAATTAAGAGGCTGATTACTCTCCATTTTAGAAGCTAGGCCTATGTTTAAAATAATCAAATGTATACAGTTGTTGCTTTTTATTCTCTAAATATAGGACCCAACCTTTGTTTTGTTTTGTTTTTTTTTTTTTTTTTTTTTTTTTTTGGGGGGGGGGAGTTTTTTTGTTTTGGTTTGTTTCACCAGGCTGGTAAGGGAGTTGTATTCAGTTTATGTGTGTTGAATGATATTACTGGACTGACTTGAACTGTGTCACTCCAAAACACAAGGGATAATTCACTGAAGAAAAAACTTACAAGATATGAATTATCTTGGTACAGATACCAAAAAATATCTAGAAAAATATCTAGGTTCAGGGGCACCTGTGTGGCTCAGATAGTTCAGTGTCTGATAGTTCAGATAGTTCAGAGTTTGGCTCGGGTCATGATTTCCAGGTTCTGGGATGGAGCCCGATATCAGGATCCCAGACAAGCAAGGAGTCTGCTTCTCCTTCTCCCTCTGACTCTCCTCCTACTTGCACTCTTTTTCTCTCCCTCAAATGAATAAATAAAATCTTTTTTTAAAAAATATGTAGGTACAACTGACTTCCAGGTATATATATTTGCATTCCTCTGATTGATCTTAACAACAGAATGGAAACATCTCATGCAAGTACAACAGGTGTTAATTTCCTTTACTGCTAACTCATTTGTGAGGGTTTGAGTACTTCTGGTTCAGAACCAAGAAACATTATCCAACTTACCAAAAGAAAATTGAAATCATTTCAGATTATTTTTTTATCATTTACATTGTTTGTGGTTATTATTTCTTTTAAACAAACAAAGACTACTAACTCTTCTAACTCCTTTAATTAACACATTCTTAAAAGGATGTAGAGTCAGGCTTTGAGCACTCCAGTGAGCTCAACTTTAAGTGAATAACTAAATATATTTGCTCACACTATGTTTGGTCCTCTAGATAAATACACCTTATGAAAAATGTGTTTAATTTCATCTGTTACTTCCAGAAGACTTGGCTAACATCCTTACGTAGCTGCAGTGGAAATAGGGTCCTGCTGAGAAACCATTCTCAAAGACAGAATGTGCTACTTCAGAACACTGGCTTGAAAACACCACAGATTTTTTAATTAAGTTCTTAGAACAACATTTTATATAAATGTTCAGTACATTTTCTCCCCAAATGGTAAAATAAACTGACTAGTGTTCTAATCACATGGTTCTAACAAGTCATAAGTTAAATCAAGTAACATCATCTTTAATGCTGATCACAGAACCTCCATGAAATCTGACTGATTAGGGAGTCTTGAACTTCTGAAGTCCATAGATTGACTGAATAAATAACAAAGGTTTAATTAATGCTACATTCCTCAGACATTAAGTTAAAGAGAATTGATAGCTAGAAATTTTGACCTCCTGATGGGCTTGAAATCTAGTAAGGTGCTAATTTATAAGTTTAAACCTTTCAAAGATTTTTCTTTGCATTTAAATTTATATTGCACACCTAAATAGACATTCATCAATTTTAACATTGAACTATGTTCAATGTTCCCAGAAAAATTAGGATGCCTTTCAACACTGTACATGTAGCTCAAGCAAACTTGCTTCAAACTGCATCAAGAAGGTTTTTTGTTTTAGGTTTTTAACAGAACAAGTTACTTGACAATTCTACCATAATGCTTCTTACAGAGCTTCTAGGTTGAAAATGTTACCATGGTTTTAATGTATCACAATTATAGTCACCAACAGACCAGAACCATTAATGTCTTTTTTTTTTTACTTCAGTAATTCAAAGAAAGGTAATTATGGGTCTTTTTCAGTCCGCTACTCATTAACAGTGTGTGGGACATAATGATTCTTTGTCTGTAATATTAATACTAAAATACCCAAATCTAAGCATGGTAACTTGAATAAAGGAAGGCCATAGAACACCTGCTATAAGAATAATGATGAAAACCTAAAGCATTTGTGGTTCCATTTAGCTTGGGACATGTGGAAAGAGAAATGAGCATGTATGTATGTATGTGTGCTTGTAGAATTTTATTCTTACTGAATAAAACAAAAAAATATGGTTCTTTAAGCAAAATATAATAGCTATCCCCATCACTATAGCCTGAAATGATCTATTTTCCAAACACCTATTCTATTTAAAGGTAAATAAGTAATCCTATACCATTCTATATGGTTGCCTTGGAATTGCTACTAAAATTTTGTGCAATATTGTTAGTTAATATAATGCGGAATTTTCCCCCATGACCTTGTATGTCTTTAAAGTTAAGCCTTATTTCTCCCCTATAAATTATTCCACAGTTACAATATACATCCAATACATACATGATGACTGGTTCAATAAAACAAGTACACTGACTAACAGACCATTTTTAAAGAGGTCCACATCTCAAAATGCTTTCATGCCTTTTCTCACTTTCCAATAGCTGTTGTACAGCTCTCTGTGAAGGATTAGGGTGCTCCTAGCATTTAGGCTCTGGTAATGGTCTGGTTTATTCTACTCCCAGCATCATGTGACTTTGTACCACCACATCACTCAGGGTAATTGCCCCATTCTAAGGATGATGCCATTTCACTGGTTAGGAGTAAGGATTTCAGTGTTTCTAATGCAATTTGGCAATAGCAGATGGATTTGAGGCTTGGATATATTGGCTTTCAAAAATCAATAGAGGATTTGATCAATCAGAAATAGTCTTTATTTAAATTTCTATTAGTCATGGAATGGGTATCCTCCAATTGCTTATTTCATGGCACATATTGTTTTGATAGGTATTGGATATTAGTTAAGATATATTGGCTTGTTTAGTATTGATTATAAACCAGGGCGCCTGGGTGGCTCAGTTGGTTAAGCGTCTGCCTTTGGCTCAGATCATGATCCCAGGGTCCTGGGATGGAGCCCAGCATCAGGCTCCTTGCTAAGTGGGGAGCCTGTTTCTCCCTCTCCCTCTGCCTGCAGGTCCCCCTGCTTGTTTACTCTCTTACTAACCCTCACATGCTCTCTTCTCTGTCAAATAAATAAGATCTTTAAAAGTACATATTGACTGTAACCCAATGGGGAAAGCCTTATTATTGTAACCATATCACAAAGGAATTAACTGAGATAGAAAGAGGTATTCAGGTCACACAATTAGAAAGGGGTCGAAGCCAGTGGTTTTGGTTTTATTTAACTCTGAGATGTGGGTATACCTTTCCCTGAAAGTAAGTTACACATATTGCCATTGCAGAAGAAAGTAAGCAATGCCTGCCAAATACCCACAAGAAATGTCTCCCTAGGGGCGCCTGGGCGGCTCAGTGGGTTAAAGCCTCTGCCTTCGGCTCAGGTCACGATCCCAGAGTCCTGGGATCGAGCCCCACGTTGGGCTCTCTGCTCAGCAGGGAGCCTGCTTCCTCCTCTCTCTCTGCCTGCCTCTCTGCCTACTTGTGATCTGTCAAATAAATAAAATCTTTAAAAAAAAAAAAAAAAGAAATGTCTCCCTATCCCAAAAGTTTTATTTGTTTACTGTTTAAAATATTTATAGCATTTTAAAAATCCTGCTGACCCCAGTGAGTTATTGAAGGAAATCACTAAAACTAAACATACCTGTTTAGAGGGAGGTAACAAGAGAGCGTTAATCACCTCTCCCCATTCTGTCACCCACCTGTGCCTTCAGATTTTGCCTCTAGACAGCAAACAAACCTTTCTAGGTCAACACCCTCAAATAAAGTCAGCTCTGCAATTTTAGGCAACATTGTACAATACATAATATATGCCACACAGTGTTTTACACTCTTTTCATATTAAAGCAACTCAAAAGGTGATGGTTAATAGTTCATGATGTATATGAATTCATGTAATTCTTACAACAATTCTATAAAATGGTCATTAGCCACATATTCAGATGAAGATGCTAAGGCACAGAGAGGTCAAGCAAAGTTAGGCAGCTGGCAGGTTGACAGAGCAGAAATTCAATCCCAAGGATTATGGTATCAAGACATACCTCTAACCAGTATGATAAACTGCCTCTCCTAAGCCCATCTTAGGCAGATGACTGAAAAATAGTGGTAGAAAACCTGACTAATAGTGTTGGGTAGAGAACAAAAGTGTGAACAGAATGATCCTTTAACTTAGTTTATTTCCAACCATTCCCATCCCTTTACCAATGTAAAGCAGTGCTAAGCTTTACCCAATCCAGAGTAGAGTACCATCCTTGACATGATTTTGCTCCACCATTGGAGCTCTTATGAACCTTCCACTTATTTGTTTCTTCCTATTGACAGGTTCTTCAAGATTTAGCCTCCCTCTGGCTAAAGGAGGTTCTAGGATGTAGTTATGTCACAAGCCACTCATTGCAGATAAAATTCTGTGATGTAAGTCACTTGCAGTCATGGAACAAATCAATGTATTTAATGCTCACTCTGTAAAATCACTTGCATTTTTCTTATGTGTATATTGTACCTAATTTTTAGTACCTTACATAGTAGTATATTTGACTTATCAAATATATTTGATTTAGGTTAAATATATTTGACTTAGGTTAAAACTCTTATACTTTAACTGACATACATGGATATTGGATTAGAATTTTAATTAATTTTTTCCTCTCAATCAACAAAAAGATTCGTTGAGTCTCTGTTTTTTTTTTTTTTCTAATGTGGTTATCATTCCCCTCCTTGCCAGGTAACAAAGTACAGTGAAAACAACATGAAATTGGAAGCAAAAGTTTGGGATCTGGTATTTCCAATTACCCAACAAATAATGAGAATCTATTATGGATGAAGGCACTGTTAAAATTGCTAAAATCATAGCTAGGATTAATAGGATAATCTTCCTGTTCTCATGGAGCTAACATTTGAGGAATCACTAAAATACACTAGCAAATAAGGAATAAGTACTAAATGCTAGGAGAAAATAAAACATTATTGAGATTATTGAGATAAAGTAACTGATAGGGAGGTTGTAGATTGTGTATCTCAGGAAGGTTCTCTGAATAAGCAACAGTTGAACTGAGATCTGAATGCCAAGCAGGAGATAGACATTTAACATCTTCAGGAAAGAATTCCAGGGGAAGGATCTTTTATCCTATCAGAAAAAGAAAAAAAAAAAAAAAAGACTACTTTAAACAAAAGAAGGGTAGATGTTGGCTCAGATGAGCAGAGGTCAAAGAGGAATTTAGTTCATGGCTGCCTATTCACTGTAGCTCTACAGTCTTCTCAACTTGGTCTTCCTCTGTGAGACTACCTCAACTCTGAACCTGAGGCAAGAGAGCTACCAAAATCCTAGGCTTTGCATGGAGTATCGAACAAAGAGATCGTTTCTTGACATTGCTCTATTTTAAGAGCAAGAATACATTTCCAGGAAACTTCTGGCAAGCTTTTCCCATGTGCAATTGGGCTGAATAAAGGCACTTGCCTATTCCTGACTCTGTCCCTATGACTGGAAAGTTTTTACATTGCCTGGCATGAGCATGGCCACCAAGTTCAATGCCTAACAAAAAATTGAGAACATCACCATTGGCTTTGACTACTCTGAATTACCTCTACAGCAGGAGTTAATCCCAGAAACTATGTGGCTAAAATGTAACCAGGCAGAGGTAAACACCTGAACAAAAAAACAGGAAGCTATCATGCAAAGGCTAAAAATGAATGGAAACTACCCAGAAGGTCAACAACATCCAGTACCAACAATTCATGCAAAACTCTGGATCCACTAGAGGACAGAGAGATGGTTCAAAGTGTCAAGAGTAGTCAATAGGGAAGAGAGAGTGATAGGAAGTGGGGTCTAGAGTAGACAAAAGTCAGCTCCTCAAAGGCACTCAAAGATCATAGAGCAGAGTTTACATTTTATTTAAAGTGTGGTGGACAGCCCTCAGGATGTTTTAACAGCAGTAGAAGGATGGAGCTACAGTGTGATAGAAATCATGCTGGCACATCACTGGGTCATTTAAGTTCAAATTTAGTTTCTCTTTCTAAATTCCATTTACCTTGTTTTAAAGCAATGATAACAAATACATCACCATTCCTTCAGAATCCTGATCCCAGGTCCTCTCAGAGCCTTACCTCTCCAGACCAGCCCTACACTGACTGCTCTTTCCCAAGGACTCCTGTGGTGTTTCATGTCCATAAAAAAATCATTTCACTTTTCAAGTTTATAATTTTATCAAACTGGTATATGCATGTTTACTACATTACAATTTAAAAGCATTAGTGTAGATTTTCAACCAGATATTAAGTGCAAGGCATACATGAAAGTTCCTAGCATAGTGTCTGACACAAAGTAAATAATCATTGAATGTAAGTTTTCTTTCTTTGGGGTACAGCCCTCTGCTTATACTTGCATTGTGCCTCTTTGATTCCCTAAGAAATTTCCCTGTAGGGAAAACAAGAAGGAGGCACTTAATCAGTCATTATTCAAAGAGTTGTATGCCTACTTAAACGATAGAAACTGGACAATTAGTTATGTTAAAAGGGGAAAAAGTAAAGGACAAAGAAACTGTAAATGATAAAATTTTCTTTTGTCTGAACTTCTCAGCATAAGGATAACAAAATAATCCACAGCAAAGAGCCACTATTTTAGCTAATTATTCAGAAACGCAATGCAGTTCAAAAAAAAGGAGGGCAGAACAAAGCTCATGTGCTAAGGTATGAATCATCCAAACACAATACTGCACCTACTGTACATGGTCAGGGAGTTTAACGTCTGACTTTGTCATATACTCCAGCAGAGACATCAGTAACCTAAACATCCTAGATTAAACAGTTCAGAGCCTGAATCACTTTAAGCCATGTAAAGCAATAAACCTTGAAGATAAAAGACAAATAAAATGGCAGAGTTCGCTGAAAAGCTATGTGCAGACCATGTTTATCTTTGATTTACTGAACAAAGGGTAAATGCTAAAAGCCCCTTTTGTTACCCTTCTTTGGAAATATTAACACAGAGTTAGTAAGATCATATACTGCCTGGTGCCAAGAAATAAACATTATCAATTTTCCTGACATTGCTGAATGCAGCCTAAACTCAACTTAGGACAAATTTCAGGAGAAAAAGCAAACAATCACCACAGGAAAAAAAAAACAAAAAACACATCAGAATGTAATACAAATATGGCTTTATTGCTTTACAAGTTCAGGCAAAACTGAATACTCACAATTATGTATATTTAAAGCTTAATCTTATTTTCTCGGGTACCTCTACAAACCATCAGTCATGAAAAATATTAAAGAGCACACATTTCAATACCGCATAATTAAAATAAATGTGGGTTGCTACATTTTGCTTACTTTGCATTTGTGATTTATACATTTTCCTGAATACATAGTTAAGGGAATATATGCTCAGCAGGAGAAATAATATCACCACTGCATGCTCAACAAATCATCTACAGAAGTGTTGGATGCACTACCATTTACTTAGAGCAAATGGTTGTTTTTCTATAAACATTATTTATGAGAGCATCAGATGCAATCTGCATACTAATGTACCCTTGTATTTCACAGAACTACCTACATGGTTTAGTGATTTCCTCTCTCTCCACAATAACAACCTCCCTCCACCCCCAATTAGTTCTATCCCCACATGGATCTCCACCATGCAAGCATCTGTCTTCGGTATATCAAAAATAGTTGAAAAACAGTCATGGAGAAATAATTCAAATCACAAAAACAGAATATTCTAAATCCTAAAAATCCCTTTCATTATTTAATCACTTAATTTACACAAATAAATAGATCACCACCCAAACAATCTTAAAGGGCTCCAGTAGAGATCTATATTAAGTAAGCACTTAAAGCAGACCATACAAAACATGCTGACGAACTTACACAATCAAGTTCAAAATAGTGAAAAGCTAAGTGCAAGGATCTAGACTTTCTTATTTCAAAAAAAAAAAAAAAAATCAAGATTCTGTTATTTATATTTGCCACTATTTATATGAATATTATACCATCACATTTAGGTTTTCTCTTCACTCAAGGACATTTAACTCCCTTTTTCTTAAAAAAATACATTCTCCTTCTTCGACTTGTCTTTAAGAAGAATGGCAGTGCAGTACAGAGGTTGGCATTGTCACAAATCAATGGCTTCATGCCACATTCTGTGACACTGCCTAGCAACTCCACCTTATTACAAAGAGCACAACAATGTAATGGTGGTTTGAGGAGAGCAAGGCCTAACAAAAATTTACATAAAATAAATGACTTTGTAAAGGGCAAATATTCATTTCCTTAATACACTATACTGAAATCCATTAAAGATTTTCATAAGCCAATGAAAATGTAAATGCAATATAACTTGAATTCTGATTACTAGAAAGCTTTTCATTGTCTGATAGTTTTGTGGATTTTATGTACAGTCATCTTTGTGTTTTATTCCATCAAAACTGTTCCAATATGCTCATATATAAGCATACTAAAATTTATTTCCATAAATAATTTTTTAGTGATTACTCAGAATTGAGAACCTTAAGCAGTTTATTATCTAAGCTAAATTAACTGCAATAAATCATGAGTTTCTTATGGGTTGCATACTTCCATGAGACCTGCTATGAATGGAATTGTGTGTTCCCCCAAATTCTTATGTTAAAGCCTTAAACTTCAAGATGACAGTATTAGGATATTGGCCTTTGGAAGACACTCAGGTTTAGTTAAGGTCATGAGGATGGGGTCCTCATTGTGCTATTAGGCCTGTACAAAAGAGGTTTCTGAGAGGATGTGGTTTCTCTTTCTCTGATATGTGAGGACACAGTGAAAAGGCCATGCTGGCACCCTAACCTTGGACTTCAAGTCTCCAGAACTGCTGTTCAAGCCATGCAGCTTGTGTGTGGTATTTTTGTTATAGCAGACCAAAAAGACTAATTCAAGAGCCCTATGGAACATAACTTCTCTAGAATACATAGGATTATCATAGAAAATATTAATTATTGGCTTCAACTCCTGTTCATTTTCACCCATCAAAAGTTACCATTTTTAAGATATCATTTATATGTATATGTATTATTTATGCTTTCATAAGATTTGATAGGTGAGAAACATTTTTTCATAATTCTATTTCTAGACTAATAAGACATTTTAAACTATTATAAATCAGGGGTGCCTAGGTGGCTCAGTGGGTTAAAGCCTCTGCCTTCAGCTCAGGTCATGATCCCATGGTCCTGGGATCCGGCTCCACATCGAGCCCGGGCATCGGGGCTTTCTGCTCAGCAGGGAGACTGCTTCCCTTCCTCTCTCTCTGCCTGCCTCTCTGTCTATTTGTGATCTCTGTCTGTCAAATAAATAAATAAAATCTTTTTAAAAATAAAAATAAATAAAAAATAAACTATTATAAATCAAATATTGAACACTGTTATTTATCTTTAACATCAAGATTTATTTGATCCTAAATAAATCTCTGCTTTCCTTGGAAATTTTGTGATTACAAATTTTCAAGGAAAGGAGTAATTTTTAAAGTTGATTTTAAAGACTTAAACAGAAATGTCAATTTGTTTATACCTAAAGATATGGACATTTTAAAAACTACTTTAAAGAAACCACCCAACCAGATAGAATCAATAACCATCCTGGTTTACCTAGAATCCTCCTCATTTTAGCACTTTAAATACTCCACCCCAGAACACACTTTATCCTTTATCCAAGGCAAACCAGGATAGATGGTTGACCTTACAGTACATTACCTTGTCATTTTTACTGTTAAGTCATTAAGCATCTGATTCTCATTTCCTAAGGACCCAAAGTAAATAGAAACTTTCTTAGTGTATGAATATATATATATATGTATCTGTACATATATATATATGTAAAAACCTGCAACAGACTATAATTAACCTTTCTTCTACATAAGTTTTACAATCTTACTACTAAAAAGGGACATTAGAAATTATTTCTGCTAGTTCTTAAGTTACAAGTAAGCTAACTATAGTTTAGAGAGATCAAGATCTATGAATCATTTTAGTCCTCAGAGACCTTCATAAAGATAATCTAATAAAAAAAATAACCCTTACAAAATTGTTGACAGCTAAAAGGTGATGAGAAAATTAAAAGGTAAGACACTATCATGTAAAAATTCAGTGTGACTATGAGTTGAATCTGACCAGGAATTATCTTTAACTTAGATAAACCTTATACTTCATACAGGGTAAATGACCAACAATTGCTAAGACATGAAAAAGAATAAAGAATGAATTGCAAATTACACACCATAGAGTAACAACAAGCAATTCAATAGGTCATAATTGCTTTAGGAACAAATAGTTTAGTGGATTATCAATTTACAAGCTTGGAAAAAATGGAAGGACATACCCAAGGTCATTAACAGGACTAAAATGGACATGAGTTGCAGATGTTGTAAGAAATGTAAAGGAGGAGAAGAAAGTGTCTGTTGATAAAAACGATGTAGGATATGACTCCCTTTATAAAAGATTCCATTTATGAGAGAGAAAGAGATGCCTCAAAGAATATGATCACCAAAATTATAATGATCCCTATCTCAGGATAAAGAGATTACATATGATCTTTATTTTCTTCATACAGTATTTTAAAAACACACACAGAAGATGTATTCTATACCCACTGATTTTTACACTTCAGAAAATTAAGCACTAGTGGATAAATTCTGTCTTGTTTTATATTATCTTAGGCAGAGTTTAAGGCATTAAAAAAATCCAGATTGGCTTTCATTCAAAATTTCCAGTTTGACAACTGGTTTATAAATTGGCATATTTGAAATAGAATCAATGTCAGTAATGTTTTTAACACAAATCCTGGACATAAGGTATAAAAAATACATTTAACAATTTTTTTCCTGAACTTGGAATTAACACACTACAATATTCTTATAAAATAATTAAAAAGGGGCACCTGGGTAGCTCAGTCAGTTAAGCCTCCAAGTCTTGATTTCAGCTCAGGGCATGATCTCAGGGTCCTGGGATCAAGCCCCATGTAGGACTCTGTGCTGAAGATTCTCTTTCCCTTTCCCTCTGCCCTTCCCCTTGCTCATGCTCTTTCTCCCCCCTCTCTGAAATAAGAATCTTAAAAAATAATAATTGAAGAAAATTAAAGTGACAAACACTTTGGTTTATACACTCTAGTAAATGTATGTAAAATACATATATGAAAGTATGTATATAAATATATATATACACACATATGTATAAACAAATGCATATACTGTCTACTCTTGGAGAATGAGGGGGTTAAGGGCCCAACCCTCTGCATAGTCAAACCCTCACCACCAGTCAAAAATCTGTGCATAACTTTAACTCCCCCAAAGCTACTAATGGTCTACTGTTGACTAGAACCCCACCAACAACAAATATTTAACTAGCACATATTTTGTAGGCCATATGTATTATATATTATAAGTATTATATTATAATACAGTAAGCTAAAGACAAGCAATGTTAAGAAAATCCAAAGAGAATGCACATTTACAGTATTATATAATATTTTTTTAAATCCACATATAGGTGGATCCATGCAGTTTTCAAAACCTTGTTGTCTGAGGATCAACTGTATTTCCAATATCAAGTTACCTTAATTAAATGCATTCTATCTTTCAGGGATGGATAAAATAAAATTCTTCTACCTAAACTCTCTATACCCAACAAACCAATTTGGTAATTAAACCATTTTATTTATGTCATGTTTATAGTGTCAAACAATCTTGACTTAGACTTTTAAATGCCATAATTTGCATGGCTGATTAATTCTTTAAAATATGCTCTATTTCCGTAGAGATTTATAAAATTATTTAAGCACTCAACAGCCACCATGGAGTAACGCTATCAAATATCTATGACTGTGTATGTCACAGTAAGTATTAATCTGTTTCTAACTAGATGTCTTTACCACTGTGAGAATAGGGCTGAGTCAAGCATTTGGGCTGCAAAAGACCTAACTGGCTTTTTACTGGGCCTGCAAGGAAAATTTCTCCAGTGGGATGCCATCTTCAAATTTATGAGGTTAAACTCAAACATTTGGAATTTGAAATCTGTCTGTCTTCTGTGCCTTCCAGCACCAACTATTAAGTAGGAGTCAATGAATCAATCAGTGGAAAGAGCACCTGGGCAACAGAGCAACATTCTGTATAATGCTTCAGTCCTTTAATAGCTCCGTTCTGCAGAGGGTGTTGAAGAGGCTGGAATCCAAACAAGCCCCATCAGTGCCATCTTTTTCCCCTGAGTTCTGAGCCAACTGAAAAATGTACATGGCAAACTGGAGTTGAAAATACCATCCGTGTCACTGGTAAAGGCTTAGTTGAAAAATATAACTTAATGTGCAAATTGACCAGGCCTGACACTCCCTCCCCTCCAGGGACATACTACACAAGCAAAGCTTGAGTCTATAGAGCAAAATGTTTTGTTTCCTTTTACCCAGAGAGGAGAGAGAAAACAATTTTTTAGAAATCCCAGTTCCTTTAAGACTACTGATACTGATAGGTTAGCTTCTGATAATTGATAAATGTCAATCAATGTCATTGCCTGCCAGCCAGATAACTCAATTAACTCTGATTGGAAAGAGTAGGGAGTACGTATAATAAAAGTTCAAGTATGTTTAGGAGAAATTCTTTCTCGGAGAAACCAAGAAAGTAGTACCTCATGACTCAATTCACAACAATTCATACACAGTGGAATTATGTCCTTCAAGGAAGATCCCATGAGTCTACAGCACCATGCACGAGCTTTACCAGGGAAATTTAGATGACAAGGGTTAGAAAAGGGAAGACCCCAGTCCCCAATCCTACTACCACCTCACAGAGAATTGAAGGAGGACCAGGGTGCTCTGCTGCACGTGCAGCATGCATTCACACTCCAGGGCAAGGAGCTCCACACACATTGATCTCTCTTCTTATAGAGCAAACACTATGACAATCTTTCTGGAGTGCCAGCTATTTACAGGAGTTGACTGAGGAAAGCAGGCTGCCCACCACCTACAGACCATGTCTTCAGGTACAGCCTATACAGACAAGGGAAAGGAAACCACCAGGACTGTGGGATACTAAGTTTAGGTGCACGCTCTCCTGCTGGGTGCCCACTGTCCAAACTACCCAAAGTGGGTTCACAGGTCATTGCATAAGAATGCCACTTGTCCTATCACAATTTCTCTTATTAAAATATAAAAGAAAATTATCAAGTTTTCCTGCTATAATTTCCAGATAATCTGAAATAGAGGGGAGCACATGTGAACGTTTAAAACACACTGATGGAACAGCATTTAAAAGGAATGCTTCTTTAACAACTGCAGAAAGAAAAAGGAATGCACTGTAATTAGTTTCTGAATTTTTTACAAGGAATTGTCATAATATGTGAAGATAACTTAAGAACAATGAATTGGTAGATTCAATTCAGCTCTAACTCAATCAGTTGACAACTAACGAGGGGAAATGGGATAGTATGAGAGTACTCAAAAAGAAAGGAAACCAAGTTTAAAACAGAAACCATGAGTCTTTATGACAATCCTGAAATGGGAAGAGAAAAAGTTGGCGCCTCTCCAAATAAAGTTCTAAAATGTCCTGTAACAGGTGCTTCAAAAACAATGTATCTAACACTAGAAGAGAAATCTCCCATTAACAAATAAATGGTGGACACTCATTGACTAACAATGAAGTCTCATTATTACTACTCCATGAAAATACATTTTTATAGTATAATAACCTCTTCAATTGATTCTGTGGTCATTTATCACAGTGTAACAGCTGCCAAAGCAGGATAACACTTCAGTAAAACCTAGTCCTCATTCACTTTCACACAACAGTGAACTGTTTAGACTGTTACATAATCATAGTAATGCCATTCATACACCCTGTCAATTCCATCCATTCAATTAGGAAAACCAGAAAACCACAGAGCAGGGTGGCCCAGAAATAACAGTGCCACAGAGAGGAAATTAAAAGCCACTTCCGATGTCATTCTACCAACTCATATTTTCGGTTTTTATTTTCCTCATATTTTCCTTTTTCATTTTACTTTCATTGTCAGACATTTTCCTTCACTTTTTCTTCTCCCTCTTCCCTCTTCATTTTATCCGTCAAGGACTCCAGAAGCACTGTTTGTGTTATAATGGTGATTTAGTAAAAAAAAAGTGGATGGTATCAACATCCCTTTCACTACAACAAAAAAGGCCTATAGGAGGGAACATGGAATAACCACTAAGAGGCAGGATACAATAAAGTCTCAGAGTGGTAGAAGATGACCCTGGGCCCATGGGTCAGCCCCTTCACTTCTACCAAGATTCTCCAATTCTACCAGCAGAGACAAGAAGAGTAAAAAAAAAAAAAAAAAAAGCCATGAAAAAGCGAGGACAACTAAAGGTGCCTAAAACAGCCCCAGCTTCTTACACATCAAGCAAATATTGTGTAAACATTTTTAGCACTCTTTCCTTAAACAAATAAATAAAACTGGGACTCAACCGTGCTCTATGGCTCAACCTACCTCTGCTCTGGGGACAGGGTAATGCTTCAGAAGGAAGAGGGGCACAACATATAGGATTTTTTAACATTCTGGGTATGTAGACAAAAATCTCAAAACATAACCAATATTTTACCTTCTTGTATCCTTGAAAAATGAGGACTTAATATCTGAGTTCATTTAACATGACTACGATAATTCTCAAAGAATTGTTAGTAAAATTTATATTTCTCGATCCAAAGATAATCATTAGTAATAAAGTTGTTAAATACTTCCTGATGTCATAAGGACTATGTGCTCAATGATCTCTGCCCTGAGATTTAATTCAAGAATATCAAAAAGTTTCATATGGTTTGTAACCATAAATTTACTAGTTACCAAAAGATAAATAAAACCAACGGCCTATACAGTGCATGCAGGAGCACTGGACGGCATTCAAATGTGGACAGATTACTTGAACAATCTTAATTCAGTGAAATCCAACTACGGAATGATTTTATTGCCTTCAATAACCACCTCTTTGAATCTCCCTTTCTCACATCTTAAAATAACCTGAGTCAAAATCTACAAGGTTCCACTCCTACTCGAATTTAAAACCAATTTCATCTCCAATACACTCCCCTCTTCTAACTCAGGCTCTTCATACTTCTTCCTGCCTCCGTTTTCTGGTTCTAGCTTTCTCTTCGTTAAAGCAGAATGTAGAGCTTACAGAAAAATGCCAAAAACATCGTTACCTACCTTGTGCAGTCCTACTCCTGCTCCAGACGAAAACATTCTCCCAACCGTGGGAAAAAAGGAGGGAAAAAACCCTCCTTTTTTTAAAGAGAGCACAGGTGAATTCTATCGGGTGTCTCTTCGAGGATACCTCCCCACTGCATAGCCTTCTGATGTGAAACATCTACCCTGGTTCAGTGCTTCCAATCCTGCCCTAAATGCTAACAGCAGTGATGGAGCGCACGTAGTTCCTTTACATCAGTAGCTTTGTGTAAAATTCCACCACCTGGTGCCCTCTACAATACAAGCACAAGCTCCTCGCCGCTGCTCCCTGTCTCCTGGTAATTGTTCTGTTCGCCCTGTTTATGTAACTGTAGAGTAGATCTGTAAGGCTGTCACAAGAACACACATCAAATTTAAGATTGAGATACCAGAGGCACCTGGGTGGCTCAGTGGATTAAGCCTCTGCCTTCGGCTTGGGTCATGATCTCAGGGTCCTGGGATCCAGCGCCGCATCCGGCTCTCTGCTCAGCGGGAAGCCTGCTTCCCCCTCTCTCTCTGCCTGCTGCTCTGCCTACTTGTGACTTCTCTCTCTGTCAAATAAATAAATAAAATCTTTAAAAAAAAAAAAAAAGATTGAGATACCAATGTCATCCTCCTCTGGGCACCCCCCAGGTATTCTCTTTGACGCCATTTTTCCGAGTTTGTGAAGAGTTTTCTTAGTTTCTTGACTACGACGACAGAAAAGCCACAGCACTTCTTGCTAGCTCGAGAGCTCAACACCACAATACCCCTGAAGCATATAACTTTTGCGGATATCTCCTGGGGGTGATGATTGAAGTAGCAGGGCCAATTCAGCTGTCTCTTTTCACATGATTTTTTAAATTGAGGCATAATTGACACATATTAGTTTAAGGTGTACAGTATAATGATTTGATACTTGTATATATTGTGAAATGATCGCCACCATAAGTCTACTTAATGTCCATCACCACGCAGTTAAAAAATATTTTTTCTTGTAATGAGAATTTTTAAGATAACTCCCTTAGCGATTTTCAATTATGCCATACAGTATTATTTAACTACAGTCACCATCCTATATATTACAGCTCCATCACTTTATTTTAAAACTGGAAGTTTGTACCTTTTGGACACCTTCATCCATTTCTGTCATTTCATGTACAGTTAACCCTTGAACGATGGGGGGCTAGGGGCACTGAGCTCTGCACTGTCAAAAATTCACACAGTTGTGTTTTTTTTTAAGATTTTTATTTATTTATTTGACAGACAGAGATCACAAGTAGGCAGAGAGGCAGGCAGAGAGAGAGAGGAGGAAGCAGGCTCCCCACTGAGCAGAGAGCCCAAAGCGGGGCTCAATCCCAGGACCCTGGGATCATGACCTGAGCCGAAGGCAGAGGCTTTAACCCACTGAGCCACCCAGGCACCCCCAAATCCACAGTTTTTGACTCCTCCAAAACTTAACTACTAACAGCCTACCATTTACCATAAGCCTTACCAATAACACAGAGTTGATTAACACATATTTTGTTAGTTATATTTACTACATACTATATTCTTGCAATAAAGTGAGATAGAGAAAATGAAATCTTCAGTAAAATACACTTACAGTATTGTGTACAGCACAGTATATTTATTGAAAAAAGTGCATTAGTAAATGGACCTGCACATTTCAAATCTGTTGTTCAAGGGACAATGGCATATGTTTACAACTTGTATTTTGTCACTTGGTATTGTATGATAACTTCTCATGCCTTTAATGATTCTTACTCAACATTGTTTGGCAAGGCTAAATAGTACTACATGGAATGACTGTAAGGTAATTTATTTTACTGTAATCCAATCTGGGTATATGTAATGTAATTTTTCCCACTTTTTTACTATTACAGATATCATAGTAGTAAATATCCTGATAACTATATGAACACATCTTTGGACATTTTATGTGACCAAATAATTTTTGCTACTTTGATTTTATCAAAAAGGTATGAATTGGGGGGAGCTTTTAAGTATATTATGGCAAATTATGTTTGAGGGTTATATACTCAAAAATCCTGGGAATTACCAGTTTTTAAAAATATCTTGGGCAACTCATAATTCTGTCCAGTTATTCTCATAGGTAAAAATACTTTTATTAAGAAATAACATGTATGGGTGCCTGGGTGGCTCAGTGGGTTAAGCATCTGCCTTCAGCTCAGGTCATGATCTCAGGGTCCTGGGATCGAGTCCCGCATCGGGCTCTCTGCTTGGCAGGGAACCTGCTTCCTCCTCTCTCTCTGCCTGCCTCTCAGCCTACTTGTGATCTCTGTCTCTTTCCTATTTATTCTTTTCATATTGCTCTTCTAAATTATTTATTAAGAACGTGTAGCGGGGTTTTTTTAAAATAATGACCATTAGTCTTTTACGCACTTTTGCATATTACCAGTTTTGTAAATAGTTCATTGAAAATATCCCCACCATATGAAACCAGAGATTAAAATATATTAACAATAATTATAGCAATCATAGTAGTAATTGGAGGGGGTACCCTGGGATAATTAAATAGCATTCACCTAAAAGTATCAGCTCATTTTATTGTGAGTTACAATCAAATTGTCGGTTTCTAAGTACAGATTTCCCTTAAGTACAAAATTTATCCACATACAAAAACCTGGTCCAACTGCATTCAACAAGACAAAATAAGAACAGTTGAATTAATTGAAACACCTATTTAATAAGGAAAGGAATGTTTATAGAGGTAAAACAAATCTCTGTTGGCCCTTTATCCTTTGAATAACCTACCCGGCTTCAACTGGCCTCCTTGCCATTTGGCATCATATTTAGATTACTGTCAAAACATGGCATATTCTGAAATGGTGCTGTATATCCATGACCTCTGTCAAGTGGCACGCTCATATCAAATGTTTGATTTCCAACGTCTCCTTGACTCACCCTCCTTTCTCCATAACATATTTATCAAAAAGATAACCTGGTGGCAAGAAGATACCAACCTAATTAACAGCTCTTCTGTTTAGCTGATGAATCAATTAAAGTCCCTGTTTGTCAGCAACAGAACTTAATTCTAATTAAATTCTAATTAATTCTAGTTAAATTAAGCAAAAAAAAATATTACACTAAAGCAAAAACTACGGTATTACAAGCATTTGGTGGGTAGCGCCACTTCACTGATCAATAAAATATTCACTGGGGCCCAAGTCTGGAAGGCTAGATATTATTGGCCAGAACCTAGAGAGCAACAGGACATTGGAACAGCCTGATCCAGGATGATGTGGACATTGCTGTTGAGATCAGTCAGTTCTGGCCATTTCCTCAGTCACTCTCCCAACACTTATCCCTAGAGAGACAGAGCCCAATGGGCCAAGCTTAAGTCATCTGACTGCCCCTTGGCTATCAGGATGAAAGCCTGCCACCTAGAAACAATTGCCCACCACAAACAACCATAGTGGAAGAGGGGCAATCTCCAAAAGAAAATGAGGGCACAATTAAAAATAGAAATAGCTGTTGGGCAACCAATAACAGCAAATATTCACTGCATCTGATTGAATTTAGTGCCTATCATGCCTTCTTCCCTTGCCTCATACCATAACTCTGAGACTAGATTTTTTCAAACTAAAGATTTCAACATAATAGTAAGTCATGAAATCAGTTTAGTGGATCATATCCATATATCAAAAAGAAAAATTGAATGGAGAAGGAAATATCAGAAGGAATTGCATATAGAAAGTTTGTGAAACTTCTGTCTCTTTTATGCATATGGAGTATATGTTGGTTTTTGTGCATGTGTGTGAAGGTAGCCATGGTCAAAAACATTTGAAAAAACTTTGTCCTAGTCCTTACCAGCATTCTATTTTTTTATTATGTTGTTAGTCAACACATCATCATAACATCTCTATTTTTCGATGTAGTGTTCAATGATTCATTAGTTGCATATAATACCCAGTGCCTATCACCACACATGCCCTCCTTAATACCCATCACCCAGCTACCCTCCCTTCTGTAACCCTCAGTTTGTTTCTAAAATCAGAGAGGGAGACAAACAATGAGAAGTGTACTTTCTTCTTTGCCTTCAAAAAAAAAAAAGTCTCAGATGTGTGAGCACATAGAACTGATAAAATTGACAAAAATATAAAATATATATTTTATAAAAATATGTAAAATTGCTTCTGATATTATTTCATTATAAAAGCCATGGGCATGTTTTCTACAAGAGTCTTTCACTAAGCATGAAATCATACAAAATAGTTTATCACAAAAATGAGGAAACGCTAATCTAGGGGTAGCAACAATCCCCAAGGGTACAAGTAGCCAAAATGATGCCTTCAAGTGACACTGGAAAAGAACCAGAAACGGCACATTTGACAGCAAGAAGACAACCTTTATTAAACCAATTTTATTTGCTTTACCTCAATAATAAAATCAGAAGGCAATATTAACAGTTGAATTATTATAAACTGAACATATCAGTGCATTGCTACCCAGCATTGCTCAATTTTTGTCACAGATGGCACATGTAGAAAACAATACTATTTGTACTGCACAGGGAGATAACCCAGTGAGATAACTGACTCCATAATCCCTATCACTGTAGGCTGCCCAGGGCTGAGGAAACAAGTACCCTGGTCCATCCACAAAGAATTCTCAAACACAGAGATTAGAAATTTTTGTGCTAACTTAATGAAAATAGAACTGTGTTCTTTAGCAGTATCCCAAGTTGACACACATTAGCTTCCATGTGCCAAACAAAATTAATAATTATTCATTGAATATCTACTATGTGCAAGTCTCTATGTTTAATGATTAAATCAAATGTTATCTCAGTAAACCTAAAAAGAAAAAAATCAGTAGGCAGATTTGAATACCAGGTTAAATATGAACATTCTCTTACAGGAGCAAAGTGCAAAGAAACTTTGCAAAGAGCAAAGAAACTTCCAAGACAATTTTGGAAGATGATATTAGGAAAGTGGTTCAGTCTAAATTCATTTTTTCTTCGCATGGCGGGGAAGGAATGAGTTGACCTAAAGAATTAATTGAGTGAGTTCCATAATTGTTCACCAAGGGGTAAAAAAAAAAAAAAAAAAGGACAGAAAATTAGTTGATCATGGTGCTTCAGGGAGTTTAATTTGGTGATGAAATTTCCAGAATTTTGGGAAGAGGAAAAAGTGAAGAGAAGAGAACAAGGCTATGGTAGGTGTGAAAAAGTACGGACTTCAAAGACAGTAATGAAAAAGGAATGAAGATACAAAAGATATAAAAAGGGACAGAACAATACCACTTTGTGACGAATTAGGTATAGTTATGGACAGATAGAGGAAGCAAAAAGAATAATTTAAGATGTGTGTAGTTTTCTGATCGAGGTCTTAGAAATATGTGACAAAATTATTAAAGTGAATTTGAAAAATAAATGACAAATTAGATTTTAGGCATTCTCAGTTTAGGTGACAGAATATTCAAGAGTTATTCAAATATGTTGTTCTAAAATTTGAGAGAGAGTTGATATTTGCAATTGTAAATATGAATGAGAGTTCCAAGAGAAACAATGTTCAAAGAGTCAAATTATACAAAGTCCTAAAGACAATATATTAAAATGGAAAAGTATGGGTGCACCTGGGTGGCTTAGTCAGTTAAGCATCTGCCTTGTGCTCAGGTCATGATTCCCAGGTTCTGGGATCCAGTGTCCGTCGGGCTCTCTGCCCTCTCCCTTTGTCCCCTCCACTTGATGCTTGTTCTTTCTGTCTCTCTGCCTCTCTCACTCTTTCAAATAAGTAAATAAAACCTTGAAAAAAATAAAGTACTTATAAAACTAAAATCTTTGATAAAATAAAATGGAAAACTATATATAGGTTCAACAACATGGCATATAAAAATGTTTATCCTACATATCTATTCCAACTGACCACACATTATGTAATAAAAACAACAATTAGCAAATATTTAAATGCCTACTATGGCAACACTGGAACATACTATAGAAAACAAGTTTAGCATGGTTCAGGGCCTCGTGGAGATTACAACATACCAAGAAAAACTGGCATAAACAAAATCACAGGCAAATAAATATATAATTGCTAACTAGGAATAAATACTATAAATGCAAAATTAATGTGTTATGAAATATTATAAAGTCATAAACCTGCCTTGTACTAAATTCATGCTCTTAAAATATTCATGGAGCTATATTACATATTTAATATTTAATGTTGACCTTAATTAAAGAGTTAATTTACATTCAAAATTTTAGTTGCACAACTATTTTATTATACTAAGAAATTTACAATTCACATGCACAGATAAGCAAGGCTGGATTCAGTGTCCCTTTCTAGAGTACTATAACTGTCTTACCTCCCATTCTTAAAGCCTATATGTCCATGATATACGCCAGTGTCCTCTCAAAATATTCCTTTAAAAATTAAAAGCCAGGGGTGCCTGGGTGGCTCAGTGGGTTAGAGCCTCTACTTTCAGCTCGGGTCATGATCTCAGGGTCCTGGGATCGAGCTCCACATTGGGCTTTCTGCTCAGCAAGGAGCCTGCTTCTCCCTCTCTCTCTACCTGCCTCTCTGCCTACTTGTGATCTCTGTCTGTCAAATAAATAAATAAAATCTTTTTAAAAAAATAATAATAATAAAAGCCAATTCCAGGGACACCTGGGTGACTCAGTTGGTTAAGCGGCTGCCTTCGGCTCAGGTCATGATCCCAGCGTCCTGGGATCGAGTCCCACATTGGGCTCCTTGCTTGGCAGGGAGCCTGCTTCTCCCTCTGCCTCTGTCTGCCTGTGCTCACTCTCTCTCTCTCTCTAACAAATAAATAAAATCTTTAAAAAAAAAAAAAAGCCAATTCCATATATATATATTACATAGGTCTTCACAAATACATAACATTCTCATATTTCATATTTATCAAGATGAGGCAGGAATGAGTTATCTTCCTTTCAAAATGTGTTATTTATTGATTAGGGAACAGAAGAAAAAAAGACCTCTCTAACCTTACAGAATTGACATAATTCTTTCAGAAACAAATAGTAGATTAGACACTGTGGATAAGATCTTGGAGTTTAATAAAACCAAATTTCTAAACTCATTAAAATTTTAATATAACAATCTAGGAAATCAGATGCCTAAGACTGATTTTTTCTAAAGATAATTTATTTATTTATTTACTTATTTACTTATTTGACACAGAGAGAGAGATCACAAGTAGGCAGAGAGGCAATCAGAGAGAGAGGCAGGCTGAGCAGAGAGCCTGATGTGGGGCTCGATCCCAGGACTCTGAGATCATGACCTGAGCCGAAGGCAGAGGCTTAACCCACTGAGCCACCTGGAACCCCCTAAGACAGATTTTTTTAATAAATAGAGTCACCCCTCATCAATATTAGCCTCAATTAAAAGTGGGTACATGACACAATAGTGCCATGTTTGACTTTTATATTTGGCTACAATTTCTTTAACACACTAATAAAATGGTGGCATAAAGCAACCATTGTTGCTGAACACAGTTCATTGTAGATAGTGAGAGGTATCTACTTTCTCAAGTTGGAAACACTGAAGGATAGGCAAGTCTATTAAAATCATACATTTTTTTACTGTTCTAATCAAGATAGCCATGTGTTTTATTTGATTCAGTGGCCTGTCAAGTTTCTATTTCAAGTTTCTATAAATAAATGTTATTCTATTTATTAAGTAACAGAGATCTCTGCATTATTCAGTAGTTTCTTTTTTCTCATTGATTTTAAGTATTATGTTTTATTTTAAATTTTTTAAATGTGAGTTTTTAGTCTGCTAAAGTTTTCAGGGTTCAGTATTTGAGGGATGAAATTCTTTGTTCCCCCATACATTTTTTTTTAAGCTAACATCATCTGTGATAGCCTTCAATATATGTTTCTATGAAGACTTTCTCAAAGTTCACTGACACCACCATTTCTCCTTAGTTTTGATGGTAGATTTACAATTGATAACATCTGTTTTCTGAAAATAACTCAGTGGAGACATAAGCCAAAAAAGTTAAAACATTTGGGCAATTTCACTGCTTAACTCAGAAGATTAAAAATAATTCAGCTAACAATACACTTACATGCTAGATAACAGAGGTATTAGGTTTGCAGTAGAGGAAATTTTAAATCTCCTGGTATATCACTTTTCTGCAAAATTTAATACTAACCATATAAAAAATTTAGTGTGATATATTTGAATTTATCTTAAGATAAAAAGGGAGTGGGAAAGTTTTATTTGTTGAAAAAATAGACATATTTCAATATCTTCACTTCTCACAAAAGTAGTGCACAAATGAATGAAAAAATTTTCTCTTGCAACATACCTTTCTTAAAATCGAACTATATTCAGGGTGCCTGGGTAGCTCAGTGGGTTAAGCCTCTGCTTTCTGCTCAGGTTATGATCTCAGGGTCCTGGGATCAAGCCCCGAATTGGGCTCTCTGCTCAACAGGGAGCCTGCTTCCCCCTCTTTCTCTGCCTGCCTCTCCGCCTACTTGTGACCTCTCTCTCTCTGTCAAATAAATAAATAAAATCTTTTAAAAAAATTGAACTATATTCAAAGCACCCTCCTGTTATCCCATAGCTAACTGGTTTGCATGAAAATGACAAATAAAAGATCTGTAATTACTGGGGCGCCTGGGTGGCTCAGTGGGTTAAACCTCTGCCTTCGGCTCAGGTCATGATCCCAGGGTCCTGGGATCGAGCCCCGCATCGGGCTCTCTGCTCCATGGGGAGCCTGCTTCCTCCTCTCTCTCTGCCTGCTTCTCTGCCTGCTTGTGATCTCTGTCTGTCAAATAAATAAATAAAATCTTAAAAAAAAATCTGTAATTACTATGGCAATTTATATTCTGGAATGTTAACCTCATTATGAAAATTAAAACTATCTCAAATAAAATCATTTTATAACTCATCTTATTAATCATCAAATGAACACTTTTAATCAGAACAGCATGAAAATCCCAATTCATCATCTTCCTCCAAAGTATTTTTCTTTATGTCTGAAAATAAAGTTGATTTGCATTCAAATCTCATAAATCATTTTCACACAATATGTATTGTCATTTATTCATCTTTAACACAAGTAACAGTTCAAATACTAGTTGGACAAAGTAACCATTTTTCTGGGGAAAAAAGTCCAAATTCAATCTATGGTTGAATTTATATTAATCTTTAATCAAAACTAAGCTTCTCTGACCCCTTGCAATTTGAATTTAAGAAGTCAAAATAAAAAATATCCATCACTGACTTCAAAAATATAAACCATTGCAATCACTCATTTTTATCCTCTTGAGCAAATGTACCATCTCAGATCTAATTTTCTGCAAATGTGTGAGAAGGAACTAAATATGGTATTATCTGTCCTGAAACTATTTATCTATCTATCAGACTTTTTTCATTAGAGGTAAGGCTGAGGTAGCAATTCACCAATGCAGTGATAATTCTATTTAGGAGGAATGCCCAGTCTGGTCTGTCAGGGGAAAATAATACGGGAGACTTAAAAATTGAAAGCAAACATTTTTTATTTTCTCTTCCCAGTTCATCTTCACAGGTAGCAAAGGTGAAGATCATGTGTTCTTTCTTTGTTTTACCTCCAAAGTCCTTGAAACTGCTCTGGTTTTTCTGAATAAATCTATGCCTTTGAACAGCAGCCAGACTCTTCTCTGCAGGTTAAAAGAAGCTTTATTTGAGACAAAGATGAGTACCTACAGATTCCCCTTCCCTCTGTCCCTAGCTGTACTCCGAAGACACACACAGACGGCAGTGAGTTCAAACATAAAAGATTCAAAGTTACTATGAATAGGAAGGAGAAAAATCTAATTTCCTGTCCAGGCTACACCCTTCTCAGAAATCCTAAGGTTACTCCATCTAACAGAATGAAGAGGAATCAAATACCAAAAGAGCCTTAATGTTAGACATGAAGACCAACTGCTTCGTATTACTGAAGAATACTTAAGCTCAAAACTGTAAAGTGATGTGTCCAAGGTTGCCAAAGTTCCTGTCCAGTGTTAACTTCTTTCACTAACATGATACTGGGACCATTAACCAAGTAAATTCTTTCTGGGTCAGTGCTCTGCTCACGCCCAGCTGAAAGCTGCAACCTATCTCATTCTTTTTCACTTTGGGCCTCAGTGCCCACCATTCCTTTTCCTGCCATGGGCTTTTCCTAAGGCTCCTTCTCAGTCCTGTTATTTCTCCTCAGGGACATCTTGCCAGACCACCCTAACTAAAACCACCCACCTCTCTCCCTCCTGGAATACAATGATCAAAACTAGAAAATTATCTTATTCACTTATTTGCTCAGTTATTGTCTCTCTTCTCCACTAGAATATAAGTTCTATAAGCCAGAGACGATAATTATTTTTCTTTACTACACTATAGGGTATAGAGTTCAGCAAGGCAAAAACAAAGACAAATGAGCCAAATTTCTACCTGCCATGAACCCAAGATCTAATGAGAGAAACAACTACTTGAGTAAATAAACCTTTAAAAAGGCAGAACTGAATAAAAATGAGTAAAAAAAATACATATATCATGTGAAGGAAGAGATAAAGTAAATAATTAAAGAGCCAACATTTCCTTTGAGGAGGTGGAATTTTTTTAGCTGGGGTAGGGCTTGGCTTTAACAAAGTTTCCAAAAAAGAAAACTTTCCAGGAAAGGGAGTATCTTGACCAAAACTTTGGAAGAGTCAGGTGTTACATTTGGGAAACAGATGGCTAGAGCATGAGGAATGGAGAGAATTGAGGGTAAGCACAGAATAAGATAAGGACATTTCAAATCCCTTAACTAAGTTCCTTTCTCCAGTTCATTCTACCATTCCCTTCAGTTTCACTTCCTCACCAGCAGAGATATCAAGACATCACTTCAAGCCCTCTCTCTCAAAGAATTTCACATTCATCTTTCTATTTTGCCTGCCCTTTGAAACCAAAATTTTAGTCCAACCATATGTCTATTCATTTTATACCTGAGGTGGCAAAAATCAGCCGCCAAGCAGATCTGTGCCCCTGCCTAAGTATTCCATGCTTTCCCGTATACCTTTTCACACCCTTTAAGATATTCACCTAGAACATTTCTACATCCAAGCTAGCCACTTCCAGACATCCTTCAGTTTATGCCTGGTTCTTTGCGTCCCTGCAGATGCCTCTGCTGCACTCTTAGCTCACTCTCACACAGTTCTCATGGTGTTATACTCAGGGGATTACTGGGGTGCTTCACTGCACTCTGTGCTCTTTAAGGACTAGAACCATGTCTCCCATCCACTAAATTTTTTTATCCTTAGCCCAATTTATGATATATTCTGGATGCTTAATATGCATTTTCTGATTAATGAACAAAAAAATGAATATGGTATGATACATGTGGACAAAATAGGATTGAAAGTTGATATTTTCCAGGGGGTACCTGGATGACTCAGTCAGTTAAGCATCTGCCCTCAGCTCAGATCAAGATCCCAGGTCATGAGGCAGGTAAATCAGTTAGGAGGCCATTAACAAGTATCCAGATGAGGATGATACCAGCTGAATTAAGACAATAATAGAAGGAAATAGTAAAGAAGATCATCTGAGTAGTGATGATGTAGTTTTTGAATATTGGTGAGGTTTGGTAGGGTCTGGAGTGGACAACCAAGAAAGAATTCTTGAGATGTCTTTGGTGCAAAATGGTGGTTTTATTAAAGCACAGGGACAGGACCCATTGGCAGAAATGGCCAATGCCACCACTGCTCCCTATTGCCTCCTGCTCCCCGCTGCTCCTAGAGGATTGTGAGGGGCAAGTGATTATATACCTTGGAGTTGGGGGAAGTAAGAATATGGGAAGTTCCAAAAGGATTTTCATTTGCTAAAGAAAACACAGTATACTGGAGGTCTTGCTATTGTCAACCTAAGGTTGTTTTTCCCCTCTAGTAAGGCATTACCATTAAGACAGTTAGGAGTTGGGGTGCCTGGGTGGCTCAGGGCATTAAGCCTCTGCCTTCGGCTCAGGTCATGATATCAGGGCCCTGAGATCAAGCCCTACATTGGGCTCTCTGCTCAGCAGGGAGCCTGCTTCCCTCTCTCTGCCTACCTGTGATCTCTCTCTCTCTCTGTCAGATAAATAAATAAAATCTTAAAAACAACAGCAACAAAAAACATTTAAGAGTTTCCTGAAGGAACATTTTACTCCGCTTGCCTCAAGTATTTGTCAACAGGCTGCAAGTTATAAGGATATTTAATTTTATCTATGTTTCCTTCTGCCTTTGTTCCCCACATCAGTGAAAGATAGGTTCAGTTTAAATATGGGGCATAGAGGGAGAAGTCAAGATGGCAGAGAAGCAGCAGGCTGAGACGACATCAGGCAGCAGGAGATCAGCTAGATAGCCTATCAAATGATTCCGAATACCTACGAATCCAACAGGAGATCGAAGAGAAGAAGAGCAACAATTCTAGAAACAGAAAATCGACCACTTTCTAAAAGGTAGGACCAGCGGAGAAGTGAACCCAACGCGACGGGAAGATAGACCCCGGGGGGAGGGGCCGGCTCCAGGCAAGTGGCAGAACAACGGAGCACAAAACCAGGACTTTTAAAGTCCACTCCATGGAGGGACATCGCTCCAGAAGCTAAACTGGGGTGAAGACCTCGCGGGGACAGCATGGACTCAGGTCCCGCGGGGTCACAGAAGGATCGGGGGTGTCTGAGTGTCACAGAGCTCACAGGTATTAGAGCAGGGAAGCCAGCTGCGGAGACAGAGCCGAGGAGTGAACTCTCAACTCGGGGTTACCTGTGACACGGGCCAGTGCTCTGTGCGTGGGGTCCCCCAAGAGCCAGGGAGACTCCGACCTGGGAGAGCTCAGGGATCTACGGGGTTCGGAGACTCCAGGTGGGACTCTGCCAGAGACAGAGACGCTTGGTCACAGTCTGGTTGACCTCGAAGCACAGCCAGAGGCCAGTGAGACGGGAATGATTGCGCACGATTTTCTCCAAGTGTGGCTGGAGGCTGGGGAGATGGGAGTGATTAAGCGCTTTTCTCTGAAGGCACACTGAAGACTGGGGCCCTGAGCTCTCAGCTCCTCCGAGCCGGAGATTGGGAGGCCGCCATTTTCATTCCCGTCCTCCGGAACTCTACGGAAAGCGTTCAGGGAACAAAAGCTCCCGAAAGCGAACATGAGAGGATTACTTAGCCTGGCCCCTGGTAAGGGCAGTGCAATTCCACCTGGGGCAGAGACACTTGAAAATCACTACAACAGGACCCTCCCCCAGAAGATCAAAAGAAATCCAGCCAAGACCAAGTTAACTTAACAAGGAGAACAGCAGAATTCCAGAGGAGGAGAAAGCAAAGCATAGAATTCTTGGCTTTCTCCCCATGAATCTTTAGTCTTGCACAGTTTAATTAATTTTTTTTAATTTTTTTTCTCTTCTGCTAATTTTTTTTAACTTTTACCCTTTCCTCTTTTAACATTTTTTAACTAGTTTATCTCAATAACTTTCTTAAAAAAATTTTTTGACCCTTTATTAGTATAGTCATATTTTATCCTTCACTGTATCTAACTTTATTCTTTGTATACACATAGGGTTTTTTATTGTTCTAAAAAATTTGGGGTACAACTTCTTCTAATAGATCAAAATACACCCCAAATCTAGTACCGGGCTTGATCTAGTCTCCAGCTCAAGGAAGTTCTCTCCACTTTCTTTTTTTTTTTTAATTCTCCCTACCAACTTACCTTATCAACTCCTTTGTTAGAAAAAAAAATTTTTTTCATCTTTATAGTCATATTTCATCCCTTCATTGTGTTTACCCTTATATATGTTTTTCATTCTATAAAATGTCGGGAGGTAGTTTCTTCTAAGAGACCAAAATACTCCCAAAATTAAGTGGGTGACCCTGTTCTAGTCACCACTCTAATATATATATATTATATATATATATGATTTTTATATATATTTATATTTTAATATATATATTTATTTTTTATGTTATATATATTATATATTATTATATATTATATATAATATATATTATATATATTATTTTATATATAATATATAAAAATATATTCTATATATATTATATATATTATTTTATATATAAAATATATTTATATTTTATATATATTATATATATGATTTCTATTTATTATATACATATATGATTTTTTTCTTTATTTGTATTCCTTTTTTAAATTTTTTTTCTCTTTTCTGAACTTCTTTTTACCCCCTTTCTCCCCCCCAACACAATTTGGGGTCTCTTCTGATTTGGTTAAAGCACATTTTTCTGGGCTCTTTGCCACCCTTTTATTATTTCATGTGCTCCTTCATTTATTTTTATCTGGACAAAATGACAAGGCAGGAAAACTCACCACAAAAAAAAGAACAGGAGACAGGCCCAAAGGCTAGGGACCTAATCAATACAGACATTGGTAATATGTCAGATCTAGAATTCAGGATGATGATTCTCAAGGTTCAAGCCGGGCTCGAAAAAGGTATGGAAGATATTAGAGAAACCCTGTCCGGAGAAATAAAAGCCCTTTCTGGAGAAATAAGAACTAAAATCTAATCAAGTTGAAATTAAAAAAGCTATTAATGAGGTACAATCAAAAATGGAGGCTCTTACTGCTAGGATAAATGAAGCAGAAGAAAGAATTAGTGACATAGAAGACCAAATAACAGAGAATAAAGAAGCTAAGCTAAAGAGAGAAAAAAAACTACTGGACCACAAGGGGAGAATTCAAGAGATAAGTGATAACATAAGATGAAACAACTTTAGAATAATTGGGATTCCAGAAGAAGAAGAAAGAGAGAAGGGAGCAGAAGGTATATTGGAGGGAATTATCATAGAAAATTTCCCTATTATGGCAAAGGGAACAAGCATCAAAACCCAGAAGGTGCAGAGAACCACCCTCAAGATCAATAAGAATAGGTCCACACCCGTCATCAAATAGTAAAATTTACAAGTCTTAGCAACAAAGAGAAAATCCTGAAAGCAGCTTGGGACAAGTCTGTAACATACAATTGTAAAAATTTTAGATTGGCAGCGACTTATCCAGAAAGACCTGGCAGACCAGAAACAACTGGCATGA
The DNA here is from genome assembly GCA_003697995.1 of Taxidea taxus jeffersonii. Taxonomy (NCBI): domain Eukaryota; kingdom Metazoa; phylum Chordata; class Mammalia; order Carnivora; family Mustelidae; genus Taxidea; species Taxidea taxus. Next base: position 46,068 of record ML102522.1, on the reverse strand, counting down.
TATATTCAGAGCACTAAACAAGAAAAACATGCAGCCAAGAATACTTTATCCAGCTAGGTTATCATTGAAAATAGAAGGAGAGATAAAAAGTTTCCAGGACAAACAAAAACTGAAAGAATTTGCAAACACCAAACCAGCTCTACAGGAAATATTGAAAGAGGTCCTCTAAGCAAAGAGAGGCCCTAAAAGTAGTAAATCAGAAAGGAACAGAGACAACGAACAATAACAACCACCTTATACGCAATAAAATGGCACTATATTCATACCTATAGTTACCTGAATGTAAATGGGCTAAATGCCCCAATCAAAACACAGGGTTTCAGAATGGATAAAAAACCAAAACCCATCAATATGCTGCGTACAAGAAACTCATTTTAAACCCAAAGACACCTCCAGATTTAAAGTGAGGGGGTGGAAAACAATTTACCATGCTAATGGACATCAGAAGAAAGCTGGGGTGGCAATCCTTAAATCACATCAATTAGATTTTAAGCCAAAGTCTATAGTAAGAGATGAGGAAGAGCACTATATTATACTCAAAGGGTCTGTCCAACAAGAATATCTAACAATTTTAAACATCTATGCCCCTAAATGGGAGCAGCCAACTATGTAAACCAATTAATAATAAAATTAAAGAAACACATTGACAATAATACAATAATAGTAGGGAACTTTAACACGCACCTCACTGAAATGGACAGATCATCCAAGCAAAAGATCAACAAGGAAATAAAGGTCTTAAATGAAACGCTGGAGCAGATGGACATCACAGATATATTCAGAACATTCCATCTCAAAACAACAGAATACACATTCTTCTCTAGTGCCCATGGAACATTCTCCAGAATAGATCACATCCTGGGTCACAAATCAGGTCTCAACCAGTATCAAAAGTGTGGGATCATTCCCTGCATATTTTCAGACCACAATGCTCTGAAGCTAGAACTCAATCACAAGAGGAAATTTGGAACGAGCACAAATACATGGAAACCCAACAGCATCCTTCCAAAGAATGAATGGGTCAACCAGGAAATTAAAGAAGAATTGAAAAAAATCATGGAAACAAATGATAATGAAAACACAACAGTCCAAAATCTGTGGGACACAGCAAAGGCAGTCCTGAGAGGAAAATATATAGCGATATAAGCCTTTCTCAAGAAACAGGAAAGGTCTCAAATACACAACCTAACCCTACACCTAAAGGAGCTCTAGAAAGAACAAAAAAGACAGCCTAAACCCAGCAGGAGAAGAGAAATAACAAAGATCAAAGCATAAATCAATGAAATAGAAACCGAAAAAAACAATAGAACAAATCAATGAAACTAGGAGCTGGTTCTTTGAAAGAATTAATAAGATTGATAAACCCCTGGCCAGACTTATCAAAAAGAAAAGGGAAAGGACCCAAATAAATAAAATCATGAATGAAAGAGGAGAGATCACAACCAACACCAAAGAAATACAAACAATCATAAGAACATATTATGAACAACTCTATGCCAACAAATTCGACAATCTGGAAGAAATGGATGCTTTCCAAGAGACATATAAACTGCCAAAACTGAACCAGGAAGAAATAGAAAACCTGAATAGGCCCATAACCAGTAAGGAGATTGAGATAGTCATCAAAAATCTCCAAACAAACAAAAGCCCAGGGCCAGATGGCTTCCCAGGGGAATTCTACCAAACATTTAAAGAAGAATTAATTCCTATTCTCCTGAAACTGTTCCAAAAAATAGAAATGGAAGGAAAACTTCCAAACTCATTTTATGAGGCCAGCATCACCTTGATCCCCAAACCAGACAAGGATCCCATCAAAAAAGAGAATTACAGACCAATATCCTTGATGAACACAGATGCGAAAATTCTCACCAAAATACGAGCCAATAGGATCCAACAGTACATTAAAAGGATTATTCACCACGACCAAATGGGATTTATTCCAGGGCAGCAAGGTTGGCTCAACATCCGCAAATCAATCAATGTGATACAATACATTAACAAAAGAAAGAACAAGAACCATATGATACTCTCAATAGATGCTGAAAAAGCATTTGACAAAGTACAACATCCCTTCCTAATCAAAACTCTTCAAAGTGTAGGGATAGAGGGCACATACCTCAATATTATCAAAGCCATCTATGAAAAACCCACCACAAATATCATTGTCAATGGAGAAAAACTGAGAGCTTTTCTGCTAAGGTCAGGAACCCGGCAGAGATGTCCGTTATCACCACTGCTATTCAACATAGTACTAGAAGTCCTAGCCTCAGCAATCAGACAACAAAAAGAAATTAAAGGCATCCAAATCGGCAAAGAAGAAGCCAAACGATCGCTCTTTGCAGATGATATGATACTATATGTGAAAAACCCAAAAGGCTCCACTCCAAAACTGCTAGAGCTTGTTCTGGAATTCAGTAAAGTGTCAGGGTATAAAATCAATGCACAGAAATCAGTTGCATTTCTTTACACCAACAACAAGACAGAAGAAAGAGAAATTAAGGAGTCAATCCCATTTACAATTACACCCAAAACCATAAGATACCTAGGAATAAACCTAACGAAAGAGGCAAAGTATCTATACTCAGAGAACTATAAAGTACTCATGAAAGAAATTGAGGAAGACACAAAGAAATGGAAAAATGTTCCATGCTCATGGATTGGAAGAATAAATATTGTGAAAATGTCTATGCTACCTAAAGCTATCTACACATTTAATGCAATGCCTATCAAAATCCCATCCAATTTTTTCAAAGAAATGGAACAAATAATCCTAAAATTTATATGGAACCAGAAAAGACCTCGAATAGCCAAAGGAATATTGAAAAAGAAAACCAAAGTTGGTGGCATCACAATTCCAGACTTCAAGCTCTACTACAAAGCTGTCATCATTAAGACAGTATGGTACTGGCACAAAAACAGACACATAGATCAATGGAACAGAATAGAGAGCCCAGAAATAGACCCTCAAATCTATGGTCAACTAATCTTCGACAAAGCAGGAAAGAATATCCAATGGAAAAAAGACAGCCTCTTCAACAAATGGTATTCAGAAAATTGTACAGCAACATGCAGAAAAATGAAATTGGACCATTTCCTTCTACCACACACGAAAATAGACTCAAAATGGATGAAGGACCTCAATGTGAGAAAGGAACCCATCAAAATCCTTGAGGAGAGGGGCACCTGGGTGGCTCAGTGGGTTAAAGCTTCTGCCTTCAGCTCAGGTCATGATCTCAGGGTCCTGGGATTGAGCCCCACATCAGGCTCTCTGTTCGGCGGGGAGCCTGCTTCCCCCTCTCTCTCTGCCTGCCTCTCTGCCTACTTGTGATCTCTGTCTGTCAAATAAATAAATAAATATAAATTAAAAAAAAAAAAAAAAAGAGAAAATCCTTGAGGAGAACACAGGCAGCAACCTCTTTGACCTCAACCGCAGCAACTTCTTCCTAGGAACAACGCCAAAGGCAAGGGAAGCAAGGGAAAAAATGAACTATTGGGACTTCATCAAGATCAAAAGCTTTTGCACAGCAAAGGAAACAGTCAACAAAACCAAAAGACAACTAACAGAATGGGAGAAGATATTTGCAAAGGACATATCAGATAAAGGGCTAGTATCCAAAATCTATAAAGAGCTTAGCAAACTCTACACCCAAAGAACAAACAATCCAATCAAGGAATAGGCAGAGGACATGAACAGACCTTTCTGCAAAGAAGACATCCAGATGACCAACAGACACATGAAAAAGTGCTCCACATCACTGGGCATCAGGGAAATACAAATCAAAACCACAATGAGATACCACCTCACACCAGTCAGAATGGCTAAAATTAACAAGTCAGGAAATGACACATGCTGGCGAGGATGTGGAGAAAGGGGAACCCTCCTACACTGTTGGTGGGAATGCAAGCTGGTGCAACGACTCTGGAAAACAGCATGGAGGTTCCTCAAAAAATTGAAAATAGAGCTACCTTATGACCCAGCAATTGAACTACTAGGTACTAACCCTAAAGATACAAACGTAGTGATCCAAAGGGGCACGTGTACCCGAATGTTTATAGCAGCAATGTCCACAATAGCCAAGTTATGGAAAGAACCTAGATGTCCATCAACAGATGAATAGATAAAGAAGAAGTGGTATATATATACAATGGAATACTATGCAGCCATCAAAAGAAATGAGATCTTACCATTTGCGATGACATGGATGGAACTAGAGGGTATTATGCTTAGCGAAATAAGTCAATCAGAGAAAGACAACTATCATATGATCTCCCTGATATGAGGAAGTGGAGATGCAACAGGGGTGGGGGTTAAGGTGGTAAGAAAAGAAAAAATGAAACAAGATGGGATCGGGAGGGAGATAAACCAAAAGAGACTCTTAATGTCATAAAACAAACTGAGGGGGGTGGTGAGGAGGGGGGTTGGGAGAGGGTGGTGGGGTTACATTATATGTTTAAATAAAAATAAAAATTTAAAAATAAGTAAATAAATAAATAAATATGGGGCCTAAAAGCCTCAGTATGCTGTTGGAAATATGGTTCTGGATATCAGAAGATATACAAATTCACAGAATTTTTTCAATTAGAAAGTGTCTAGTATCCCTTCCTCACCTCTATTTTAGCTTTTGAAACTGATATGAAGGCAAATATTTCAGCCCAACACTACTGACTCCAATTTCAGAATCATCTGCTTCTGTTGACGTAATGGGAATGATAACATTTCTAGGGAAGAGGCTATACAATGAAATTTTGCAAGGCGCTCTGGGTTCAGTTCCTCCATTTATTTCTGTAATCTTTTTATAACACCTACTCAATGCTAGGGACCATGCTGGACTCACAGGTGGCAAAGACTAATGATAATACTATAAATATTCACACATTTACTATTAGCCAGGAATTCATATTGCATCCTGTACATATTAATCCATATAGTTTTCACAACCACACTTTGAGGTTGAGAGACAGAGTGTCTAAGTAACTTGTGTAAGGTCACCAGGCAAGGTAGCAGTAGATGAGAATCTAAACCCAAGCAGTCTGCCTTTGGACAGGCTCTTGACTACTATGTTATGTTGCCTATTCAGACATGGTTCCTCTTCTAAGAAACTTTAAAGTCCAGAATATGGAAGTACATGCATCAATTTAAATAAAATTAAGTCAGTGAGGAAATAAAAGCTTGGAGTATGAATGAGGAAAGAGAGTGAGTGGGGAAAGATCAAATCCTTTGGAATTCTCAAGTTTTTGTTTCATTATTATGACTTTCCTTACAACACTGACAGTCTGGTTGTGGAAGTAGTTCAAGGAATTCACTGAGTCTTCTGAATCCACACCTCCCAATGGCTTTCTAGAGCCATCAGTCGTGGTGCCAAGATTCACCTCATAATCAGTGAGTAGTCAGTGCGGAGTCCACCAACAGATTCCAAAATATTTACATATAGAAGCAAAGAGAAAAATTTTCCAAGAGAGACAGAAAATGGATCGGAGATAAAGAAATAGATAAGAGAATGCAAAGACAAAAATTAAATTTCCCTAGCTTTTCATTAGGCAGCTTGTAGCACAACATCCATTTGCTCACTTTGCAATCTCTCCCAAAGGTTATTAGGTATTGAGTACTTCATTATATTGTATTATATACATTAATTATATATGTAATATATTAATATATTGTATATATTGTATATATAGTCTGAGTTTTGCTATCACATTACTAAATAAATTTAGTTGTTTTCAGTCTTTAGTCTAAAAAGTAAGGAGTAAGAGATAAGGTGGGAGTTTTTTATAAAAGAAGATATGACCAAACAATGGGATATTCAATGGAATTTTCTCCTTTGGGTGTGTAAGTAAGGGACTGCAAGGCCTTTACATTGCTCTGTCATTTCTTCTCTGCTTGCCCTATCCAAAGGAAACGTCCTTGCATTATATTCGGAGAGAAAGAAACCAACCATGATTTAATGCTTTGGGTTTGACAACAATATTCAGTGAAGCAATTTGTATGATTTAGAGAGATACGATTTCCTCTCACAGAAATTGCATATGCTTAAAAATAATTTTATGATATAGTATAGTTGTTTAAAAACTGGCATAGATATCACACTTAAACAAATCATCATTGCTTCCAGAAAGGAAAGGAGTAGTTAAGCATCATAAATATTAAAAGAACAAAATTATATTTTTTTAAATCAGGGAAATATTTACTGAGGCTTGAGTATGAATAGAAAACCATCTGCATTTTCAATAAGATTATAAAAATCAATCTATCCAATTTTAGGTTTAAATATTTGAAAAAATCACTATGCATATAACACATGCTAACACAATTCAATCTAGTTATGACATTATAAGTCCAATATATATTCATAACATTTAAATTATATATGCAAATATTTTGAATAAGCATCAGGTTTATCCAAATAATATCCTTCAAATGCCTAGAATTCTATGAGCAACACTGGTACAGGCATCATTGCAAATAGTGTGTATCTTGAATATATGCCATCCATGGTTCTTGCTATTTTTTTCTTTAATAAAAATCAGTCTATCTAATTTTAGGTTTAAATATTTGAAATAATCACTAAAATCACTATGTAATTTGTAGGTTAATGTAATTCCCTGTCAATCGGTCTAAAATACTGTGTGATACGGGGCCCCTCAGTGGTGCAACTGGTTGGGCATGTAACTCTTAGTTTCCACTCAGGTTGAGATCAGGGACCCAGGATTGAGCCCTGCATTGGGGTCTGCACTCAGCACAAAGTCAGCTTGTTTTTTTCTCTCCCTCTCCCTCTGCCCTTACCCCTTCACATGTTTGTGCTCTCTCTCTCTCCCTCTCAAATAAAATAAATGAATCTTTCAAAATAAATAAATAAAATACTGTATAATATGAAACACTAAAATAATTTCCAAGATTCACCGGAAAAAGAAAAGAAACTACATATCATTATTTTTTAAATTTGACAGTTCAAAAATTGTTCATTGATTTTTAGAGGAAAGGCAACTTTGAGGCTTGCAGATGTCTCTGTGTCTAAACAGCTGTACTTTACTGAAAATCTTAATTGTTTTAGAAACTATTTACAGAGAGAAAATGTAATAGCCATGTTTACAATGGTGAAATGAAGCTATAGCTCTTCATTCACAGGAAGTAGCAAATAGGAAAATACAAAAACCAATCACTTCACTATCATGTTATTCAACATACTAAGTAAAAAAAATCAAAAGCACAACATCTGTAAACAGTGAGTTACTGAAAATGGCACCTATGTCTGTTAATTTATATACCAGCCAATGAGTTATACCAATCATTTCACATATCACCAGAGAAAGGACCTTGCTCTAAAAAGGAGGAGGGGGGTACAAGCTATTTTAACCTCTGTAGTGACCTATAAAACAAAAAGGGTGCTCATGACAGCCAAAAACATTTCACATACTCCCAGACATAGCAACTTCCTGCATTTATAATACTTTCCTACTTTTAATACTATGTTACTTAAAGAATTATTGTATTTAATGTCCTTAAATGTGTTATAAGATTCCAGTCTACCCAGCACATGGCAAAGCACCTCATTTGGTTTGAGGTAAAAAGAGAAAACACCATTTTGCAGCACCACAATGGTGATTCCTCAACCATCTTCAAGAAAATTCTCCTCCAATACCTCAAAAACTTTACTCTCTTGGAGGCTGGAGAAATGTGATCACTAAACATGGGGGGGAATTCATAATCCTTAATATATTCAGAATAGGTGGTCTAGCAATTCAATTTGAGTTATTTAAGTATTTGGTAGCTCTTGTTTTGCTCTTGAAATCTGTACCCTCAGTGAAAAACTGAGAATTTTATTTTAACTTGTATCATGTTTACATGCTTTATGTCTGGGTGTAAATGCACAAACAGTAAGAAATAAGAAGTTCCAGATAATTCAACATTTCAGGCTCAAATGGCAAGAGAAAGTAGATAAGATAAAAGGAACCAGAGGGATTTACTCCATGAAAATCAAGAGTGCAGAGAAATTTGGGGGGGAAAGCATTGAGAGTGTTTTGATTCCCAGTGGAATAGGGTAAAGACTGGGAAGATTTGATATAAGATCATTCCTTGGGGAAGTAGGAGACCCGGTCATCTTTGAGAGTTAAGGTGATGGGATACACACTAGACAGGGTCAATGGTTGATGCATTTATAGTAGCATTTCATAGTTCATGTACTCAGCCATTGGTCTTACATTTCCTCTCTGCTTTTTCTTCTGACCTAGGCGATTTTCATCTATTGACAAATTTCCATTTCTAACTAATACATCCCATTAGGAAGCAAACTCAAAAACTAAGTCTTTTTTTTAATTGTGTTATGTTAGTCACCATACAATATATCCTTAGTTTTTGATGTAGTGAAAAACTAAGCTTTGATCTTCCCTTCAGAACTGCTTTCTTTCCGGCCTTCCCCATGGCAGTAACTGATATCTCCATAATTCCAGATGCTCATGCCAGAAACCCAAAGTGATCCCCAAAAACTGCCCTTCTATCACCTCCCCCCCATGGCCAATCAGTTATCAGTTCCTATGGATTCTACCTCCAAGGGGCAACTCAAATCCGCCTATCTCTCCATCCCACTGGTGTCACTCTTTCTCTAACTTACCTTGAACTGCTTACCACATGATCCACTTCCAGCCTGGGCTCTCTTCAGTCCTTTTTTTACACTGCAGTTAGATAATATTTTAAAGTATTGAACTTAAAATCATTACTCTGCATCATACCCTTAATCACTCCTCACTGCACTTGGAATAAAACCCAAATGCTTTAACAAAGCTTATGAACCCTGCAAGATTTGACTCCTGCCTAGCTCTTCAGTACACTCCCTTTGCCTTTTTCCTTTATTCTAGCAAAACAGGACTTCTCAGTTCCTTTGAAAGTACATAGCCTCTCGTCTCAGCACCTATGCACTTGCCCTTTACCTTGCCTGGGTGTTCCTCCCCACTCTTCAACTAACTTTAATTTACCACTCAGGATTAATCACCACTTCTTCAAAAGAGCTGGCTCTGCCCCAACACTCTTCAATGTAAATTCCCCCAGTAATAATGTCTACTGATATGTTTTAATTTTCCTTTATGGGACTTACCATGATTCATATCTGTGCATTTATTTGGATGTTCATGTGTTTTGTAACTAACTCGCATACTAGATAGTAAATTCTTTAAGGTCAGGGAATACATTATTCTATTCAGTGCTTTATCCTCAGTGCCTGGGACACTACCTGACACATGCATTAAAAGGAACTCACAACTGTTTTGTTGTCTAAGGTTGAATTAAGTAAATAAACTTTAAAAATAAAATGAAAACCTTAAAAGAAACTTTTATCTCAAGTTACACAGTAGCATTTGTCATGAGAGCCAGCTGGGATGATTACCTAGTGAAGAGCTTCATAGTGGCACAGCCTTAGGGCATGGAATTAGTTTAATTAGTCTCCATAAGCCTCTCTTACCAGCACCATCTCCTTAATCTGAAAAGACCAGTTTTCTCTTATTAAATACTGTAATAAATTCTCTCACATTGGGAAGTTGCCTGCTAAGAAGATATCAATTCTCTTAGTAATTATTACAATCTCTATTTGTACCCATAATTAGAGTGGATACCAGCAAACGTCAGAAAAAGTCTGGTTGCATATATTCCTAAAGACTTGCAAGAGTTTTCTAGCATATTTGGGTAGAAAACCAAAAATTATGTTCAAATATGGATTCTAAATATTTTAGATTATGGTAAATAGAATATAACACTGTATTAAATTTGAGATTTTTATATATTTAAACATGCAATGAACATATAACCTAGCAGTTCCACATCT
>ML102522.1:0-35856 GCA_003697995.1 Taxidea taxus jeffersonii | reverse complement strand
AAATTATTTAGTCAAAAGAAATAAAAATGCATGTTTGGGAATACTTATAAATGAATGTTTACATTATTCAGAAAATCCAAATGATAGAAATAATTCAAATGTCCACCAATTACTGAATGGCTACACCAGTTCTGGTATATTCACACAGTGGAACATTACTCAGCAATAAGAAGGAAGAAACAAAATAAAAACACAAAATTAAGCTGAGTGAGAGAAGCCTAAGCAAAATACAAAACAAAACATAAACAAAAAATATATGATTCCATTTCAGTCAAATCTGAGAACAGGAAAAACTAACCTGTAGTGATAGAAATACTATCTGTAGTTGTCAAGGGCAGGGAGTTGGGGAGATTAACTACAAAGGGCACAAGAGAAATTTCCTGATTGGGCTGGTTGCATAGTCACAGACATTTGTCAAAAGTCATTTATTTGTAGATTAAAACAAGGGAATTTTGTTGTTTATAAACTATAACTCAATAGAGTTACTTTTTAAAATTAGATTGGTTCATTTTGTTGATATAGATCCACTTACCAGAGATTCTGGATTTTAATGTGTTAGCTCAAATAGCTGAGAAATGGCTTTAACAACTTTCTTGGTTGATTGATGAAAATAATTAAAAATTAATCATGGCCCATCAATTAAGTCAAAATGCCAGATATTCCTAGAATAATATCACTTATTCCTCAGTTTCTGAATATATCATTGAAATATACATACTCATCAACTGGCTGAAATCACCCCTCACATGGAAACTGGAGAAAGAGTTATTAGGTCAGAAAAAGCAAAGTGGAAGCTCCTGGAACTTCCTCTCCCCATCAGGTTTGAAAACAAAACACAATACCCCATTCCTGAATAAGTTGATTACATTAGTGCCACCATCAAAGACTTGAAAAATGCAAAGTGGTGACTTTTGTTACATCCACACTTAACTTGCTATTTTGTCTGTGCAGACGGCAGACAGATCTTGGAGACTAAAACTTGATCAGGTGTTGACTCCACTTGCAGCTCTAAGATACTATTGGCTTTTCTTACTAGAAATTTCTTACATGAATCTGGCACCTAGTACACAGCTATTGACTTGACAATTCTTTTTCCTCTACCAGTTTTAGAGTAAGATTAGACACAGTTCATTCTCACCCAAAATGGGCAAATAATATAATATTGAAACAGACCCACAAATACAGAGAAAAAAACTGATGGTTGCCAGAGGGATAGGAATGGGGACATGGGCAAAATGGATGCAGGGGCGTGGGAGGTATAGGCTTGCAGTTATAGGACTGCAGTTATGGAATAAATTAAGTCACAGGGATTAAAGGTTTACCACCGGGAATATAGTCAATGGTATTATAACAGTGGTGCATGGTAACAAATGATAGCCACACTTGTGGGGAGCATAGCATAAGGTATAGACTTGTTGAATCACTGTGTTTTACCCCTGAAAGTAATGTTAACAGTGTGTCAACTATACTTCAATTAAAATTTTTTTTTAAAATACACTTGTATTGTCTCATCTCAAGGCTATCTCACTTCTCATGCTCTCTAATTTAGTCTTCAGAGATCTTAATCATATTGGCATCCCACCGAAAATCTGGCCCATTACATTGATGATATCATGTTGATTGGAACAGATAAGCAAAAATAGCAAGACACAAACATGCCACAAGATGGGAAATAAGCCCATGAAAACTCAGAGAGTGTCACTATGAAGTTTCTAGGGGTCTACTGATCTGAAGCATGCCTGGAAAATCAAGTAAAAGACCAGTTGTTGCACCTTGCACTGATTATTGCTATAAATGAGTCAACCAGGATCAATCATACTCATTTGATTTTATAATCATGTAACATATTAGAGTGTCCAGCTCCAATCTATGGGCTGAGTAACCCACAGGCTACCACATTTCAGTGACGTTCAGAGAAAGCTAAGATTCTATAGCAGGTACAGGCCCTGTGCAAGATGTCCTGCTACTTGGGCCTTATGACTCAGAAGACTTAAGGTATGCAGAGTGGCAAAAATATACTGTGTAGAAATTCTGACAAGACTGAAAAGCACAAGATTTTTAGAGCAAAGCCATATCCTCTTCTGTAATGAGTCCTCCTCTTTTGAGATGGATTTTACAACTATTGTCCTGAGATGGATCATGTGATCATAGGAATCTGTAGCTCCCTTTCTGAAAACACCAAGAGACTTTTACCCTCTGTTACTCCAACTCTGATACTTAAGCTGTGACTTTGCAAACTACATTTTCAAGATTGCCTCATCAGCAGCCTTCCCATTAAGTTATAGGAGACTGTTGGGGGAAAATACTGAGTGTGAAGTTCAAACATTTATATGATGTCATTTACAATGGGAAAATATTTAGGAATGCAATTTTAATTTAAAGTTTGGGTTCACAAAAGTTACTCCTTCATCAGTCGCCCCAAGAGCATACAATGGGAGACAAGGTTAGTGTTTTCTAATGAGAAGATACTAAATTAAAATTTAATATTAAATATTTTAAATCCAGATAATGTTGTGCTTTCATCCGGGGGATAAGCGTATGCTCAAGAAATAAACCAGTGTCACTGGCTTTGCACACTTGAAATGGAAACATTATTTGTCTCCCTGACATACACCTTCAAAAGGTTTGTCATAATTCAGCCCACATTTTGTTAAAGATCTACCAGGTTCCAGAGACAACTAAAATATGTGCCCTAGACAACCACATACACACAGTGTTTCATAACCAAATTTAAAAGCTTAAGCTTGCATTAGTAAGTCACCCAAGGTACTAATGTTCCTGTGAGAGTGTCAAAATTAGCAAATCACCGTAACATTCCTTTTGAGACTGATTACATAGCCTCACATAATTCATCACACTAGCACTTTAGAGAATCTGTAGAGTAAGTCTGTGGGACTTTTGTTCTGGGTCTAGATTGAAGTTTGGTGTTTGCCCTGTGGCATGCAGGTGTCTCTACAACTTACTAGGTTTGGTCCTAAGGGCATTCCTGTGAAAAAAAAAAAACAAAGGTTAGGAAAAGATACGGTAAACACTGAGTAATAAAAGGAAGTTAATTGCACCAGGTGAAAGGCCACTGAATTCTGTTTTAGCACCTGCAAAAGTATGCCAATATTTATACAACATTCTCCTAGGATTTATGGGAGATGTCAGTTTTTAAGACACTCTACCTTTCCTTTACTTTTTACTTCCAGCCATCTGTGGGCAATATATATAGAAAGGGGATGATCTGGCAAAGTATGAAACACAACAAACTGTAAGACTTTGAGCCTTGTATAACAAAATATAAAAACAAAGATCAAAGCCACAAGGCGCACTGGATGATTGTTTGGTTTTTTTCAAAGAACAGCCCAAAGCAAGGAAAAAAATTCCCCAACTTCTAAACAATCAGAGAGTATCAGCAAAACATAAACAAGAGCATGTTTATCTTATACCTACCACAGAATCTCCTTGAGTCTTTCCTGTTTAAGCCTTTAGCCAGCTGGACACACAGTTAACTGGGCAGCCTGCTTTAATTTACTTAGAATGAGAGATTATTTTGAAGATCTGATGGTACTTTTTATGAAGTCAAATCCAAGAAAACAAACTCACATGTGTAAATCTAGAAAAATTAGATATACAATATGATGAAAATGAATTCCACGGGACAACAAAAAAAAATTTTTCCAACCAATATAGATCCTAATACTGATAATCGAACTTATCTTTGAAGAGAAAAACCTCACTGTGTAATTATACTTTTATATTGTTGCTGGGCTTTTTCTTCCAAGAGCTACATGGATACCAGAGAAGATACATATTGTTACTCAGTAGCAAGATAGGGTCCTCACTTGTACGCAGCCAGATGTGAAAACACCTAATTTTCTACTTTTTCTGCACTATCTTGTAAAAGTAAGTAATATTTTTATCTCATATTCTTAGATGAAATTTATAAATCGAGCTTGAAAAAGTCTTTTTCCTTTAATTCTATAACAGAAACTTTGAAAGTTTTCTTGGTAGCCCCAGAAGCCCAAAGTGATTAATATATCTTTATCATACTAACCATGGTGCTCAATTCTGTTCCATACTGATTAATAAAAAGAAAATTTGGACATAAAACATACAACTGTGACTTAAGGACAGAAAAGTAAACTTAATTTAATATATCATTTTTAAATTCAATGATCATTGTTTTTTGTTGCTGGCCACGAATAAAGACACTTCAAAGCCCAAGTTCGCCTTTAAATAAATCTAAGATTGATAGTAAAGTGCATCCTTAAGGGTATGTGCTACGTGCTATGGTGAGAGAAAATAGATTTTTTAAAAAGTGACTTTTAGGTTCTTTTCCTTTCCATTGTAACTGCTATAACCTAACTTGAGCTTTCATCATTATACAAATCTGTTGATTTTATTAGGTTTGCTGCTAAGATTTATAAAGCCTGAACCAAAAATACAAGCAAAAACCCATATACTATCTATATAAGTATGTAATAGTCATATATCAAGCTAACATATTATTAAATAAAATATGTACTTTACTGCTATCTTGAAAAATATATTTGATAATGATCAGATAAGCCAAGCTTGAATTTAGAATTTTTGGATTCCTCAAAGTTCTGCACCAGAAATTGATAGCATAGGAAGAACTTGTTCCAAACCCCTAGTTTTTGGCACATAGCCTCACCCAGCAGCCTCCTATCAGCAGCTCCAACCTGCACCATAAGGTGCCCTGTGTAGACACTTTAGCCTGTATGTTCTAGTTCTGTCCCTTCATGCCTACAGAAAATAGCATCACTCTTTAGACATATAATAAAGCAACAAGGTCCACCCTGGGAAGGAGGTGGACCCACCTTTACCCTCCAACAAGTTGGAATAACATGTGAGCGTCTCTTAAAAGACTATGAAGATAAAATTCAGGAGGAGTATGAGCAAATCCTCAATACCAAACTAGCAGAACAATATGAATCTTTTATGAAATTCACACATGATCAGATTATGCAACGATGTAGGACAAGACCAACAAGCTATGTGTCCTGAAGCTTTCTTGCATATCTGGTACCAGGTTTGACCTCAAGAGATGGCTGCTGTACACTTTTTGCAACTGGTTTGATATCACATTTCAGCTCCAACTTTTCATCCTGAGAACACTTAAACGTTTCTGCAGGTCCATTTTACACAACTTGAAAGACCTTAAAACTTTCTGGTTCCCACAAGCATATCTTTCTTTTCTGCTCATCCTTGTCCCCTTGAGTTAAAGGCCATGACAGGCCTTAAAATGTGTTTGGGGCCACTTGAACAGAAAAGTTGGGGTTCTAGGTACCCAAAGGCAAGGGATATAGGCTGCAGATGGATCCAACCCCTTGCCCAATGGAGGGATCACTGGTGGAGAACAGTCTAAAGCACAGGACCCAGAGATAGGGAACTTCTTTGCTCTGGTCTGTTGGTGATAATGGATATCCCCACACACTGTCACCTTTAATATACTCTACTTGTATATGTCATATTCAAAATTGCATTCATTACCAGTTCTTGATCACATTTTCACTTTCTTCTGAATTCCCTAACATGGCAATAAAAGTTTACAATACACCTATTTGTTTAAACTAGAAACCTTAGGGTCATCTTAAACTCTTCTTTCAACACTTTGTTCCAATCCTCTATTTTTTAGCTAAAACATCTCTAACATCCATAAACTCCTTTCCACTCAAATTGCCATTGTACCAGATTAAAATGTTATTATTTTGCCACATTATAACAATACCCTCCTAAATGGTTTTCCTGCCCATGTCATGTCCTAGCCCAGTTCATTCCCTGCTCTTTTTAAAGATTTTTATTTTATTTATCTGACAGAGAAAGACACAGAGAGAGAGGGAACACAAGTAGGGGGAGTGGGAGAAGGAGAAGCAGGCTTCCCGCCAAGCAAGGAGCCCAATGCAGGGCTTGATCCTAGGACTCTGGGATCATGACCTGACCGGAAGGCAGATGCTTAACGACTGTCCTTGCAATTTTTTTTAAAGATTTTTTTATTTATTTATTTGATAGACAGAGATTACAAGTAGGCAGAGAGGCAGTCAGAGAGAGAGAGGAGGAAGTAGGCTCCCCACTGAGCAGAGAGCCCGATGCGGGGCTCGATCCCAGGACCCTGGGATCATGACCTGAGCTGAAGGCAGAGGCTTTAACCCACTGAGCCACCCAGGTGCCCCTGTCCCTGCAATTTTTAAAGCCCAACTGTAATCATCATTGTTATCTTTAAATACTTTCATGCTTTTTTCAGTACAGCCCCAGCCTCATTGGCAATCATTCTTCCCTGGGCCCATCTTGCCTTTCTCTTTGGTCATGCCAGGCTGCTCATCATTCTCAGAATATCACATGCCTCTTCACTTCTTACTCTTTTCTCATGCTATTTCTTATTATCTGGGATGCCTTTCTCCAGTTCTGATGCTTATGAGCTCTTTCTCATCCTCCAAACAATTCAAATATCCCTACAGATATTATAGATCTTTTGGAGCCTCAGGCAAATTTAATAATTAATTTTACCCTCATCTGTGTCCTGATTAAATTTTGTCTACCTTTCTCACAGCATTTATCTAATTAGCATAATGCATTTTGGGCTTAGCTGAATGGCAGGAGTGATTGTTCAATTTACATTAATTGCTCTTGATTTGGATATCCTCGGAAACACACTCTAAGACAAGGGTTTGTGTGCAAATAGCTCATTTGAAAAGTACAGAAATCACAGATACAGAGTAGAGAAGTGAAACAAGAAAAAGAAAACAGCAAATAAAGTTCACATCATGGAGCCAGATAACCCTGGAGGAACTAGAACTTAGGATATGAGTCTTCCCAAACCATGGGGCAGCTACAGTACTCTACTTCCCATTGGCAATGCCTAAAGGCCCGGCCCAGAAGTGTTAATTCCCCCTGTGTTTTGACCACCTTTAGAAGTAGAGTTGCTTTCCCTTTTTGAAAAAAATTCTTGGGCAAAGAAACACAGACACTAGCAGTTGAAAGTTGTGGTTCTTGTCAAATGCTCAGAAAGTCCAAATCTACAATCTTATTGTCTTTGTGACATGGTATGCAGTAAATGGGGTCCTTCTACCATCACCAATCTGTTCATAATCTCCAGCTGCACCAACATTGCCTGAAGGCCACCAACACATTAATCACTATAAAATTTCTACTTTATTTAATCTTCATAGAACTAAGAGGAAACTATTTTTAGAACCATTTTATAGGAGAAATGAATGATCATAGACTTTAATTTATAGACTTTGAGTCAGAGAATTTGGACCATAGAGTTAAGGAGATCCAGAAAAGGTATTTGAATCCAACTATTTTTCAAATGATTTTCAAATACTTAATAAAAAGATCTGGAAGAACAAAACTGACTATTCCAGCTTTCGTATGTCATCTGTTTAGATTTAACTTTAGAGTCAAAATGCTGATTAAAATGGGCATATTTTATTATTTCTAGGGCTTATTTTAAAAGGAAATTTTACATTTAATCCAAATTTGTGAAATCTAACAGTTTTACCTATAAATTACTCTAAGAATAATTAGCAAAAACAATGCATTACATATTCTTTTTAAAAATCAATGTTGGGGCACCTGGGTGACTTAGTTGGTTAAGTGTTGGCCTTTGGCTCAGGTCATGATCCCAGGGTCCTGGGATCCAGCCCCACATTGGGCTCCCTGCTCCTCTGGGAGTCTGCTTCTCCCTCTCCCTCTGCCTGCCACTCTCCCTGCTTGTACTCTCTCAATCTCTCTTTCTCTCTCTCTCTATAATAAATAAATAAAATCTTTGAAAAACTAAAATTAAAATTAATAAAAATCAATGATAAAAGCAATATAGTGTCATACTAAAGCAAAAATACCAAATTTTTATTATGAAATACTATAAAAGTTCTAAATATCTAAGTACATGTCATTATTAGAAATATTAATGGGGGACGCCTGGGTGGCTCAGTTGGTTAAGCGGCTGCCTTCGGCTCAGGTCATGATCCCAGCGTCCTGGGATCGAGTCCCACATCGGGCTCCTTGCTCGGCAGGGAGCCTGCTTCTCCCTCTGCCTCTGCCTGCCTCTCTGTCTGCCTGTGCTCGCTCTTTCTCTAACAAATAGATAAATAAAAAAAAAAAAGAAGAAAGAAATATTAATGGAGGGTGCCCGAGTGGCTCAGTTGGTTAAGTTTCTGCTTTCCGCTCAGGTTATGATCTTGGAGTCCCAGGATTAAGTCCTGCATGGGGCTCCCTGCTCAGCAAGGAGTCTGCTTCTCCCTCTGACCCTTCCTGCTCTCGTGCTCTTTCCCTCTCTCTCTCAAATAAATAAAATCTTAAAAAAAAGAGAGAGAGAGAAAGAAATATTAATGGTTATTTAACTCTAAAAATTGTAACTTAATGAATTCTTTTTTTTTTTTTAAGATTTTGTTTATTTGACAGAGAGAGACACAGCAAGAGAGGGAACACAAGCAGGGGGAGTGGGAGAGGGAGAAGTAGGCTTCCCACTGAGCAAGGGCTTGATCCCAGGACCCTGGATCATGACATGAGCCAAAGGCAGACACTTAAGAACTGAGCCACCCAGGCGCCCTAATGAATTCTTTTAAAAAAAAAATTAAACATGAATAAATAAATGCATGCTTTTGTAGAGTTTATTCATGAAAACTATCTAAAAGTTTGAAACAAATATTTTTTTCAATTGTAATAAAAATCCTGGTCTCTGTATATTTGAGTGATACTTTCCATTCCTCCAAATTTTACAATTTGCCTCCAAACTTTTTGAAAGCAGGTAGAATATAAAACTCTAAAATAAGAATTTCAGTGTCTACAGTAAAGCACAGTAGCATTCCCATATTATACTATAATCATTAGGTCAATCCAGCTTATCAATTCCCCCCCAAAAAGGAGAGGAATTCTTTAAAGTATTTAGATATAGTATTTTGTTTCATCAAGCAAAATGTTCTATAAATATTATTAAGAGCTGATATACATTGGAACAAATGGGAAATCATCTTAGTGATCTAAAAAATTCAACTATTTTGCTGAAAAGTTTAACAGAAAATTAGTGTCAATTCAGTTTTCATTTAAAATAATGCAAAGTAAGTTTTGTGGTTCTTAAAGATTCCTGGAAAAAGCTTACATTAAATGATTTTTTCCAATTTTTTAAAGAAAATTTTAAGATAAAACCAGAAATGGTCTTATTTCAACATTTACTCACAGGGGTGGGTTTAGAATTTATACTGAATGACTTTTTCCTTACCAACCTCATTAAGTATCTTAGCCCTGATTTATCTAAAACAAAACAGTATCAAAACCAAAAACAAAACCAAGAACAACAACAACAATAAATGTGACTTCGCCACCTAGCAAAGACCACCAAACAGAATATTAAACCAAAAGCTCTATATGTTTAGAAATATCTGGAAAAGTTAATTTGTGTTATCTTCCAATAGAAGAAAAAATGTAATTACTCTTGGTTTCAGCTCAGGGTTGTGAGATTGAGCCCCACATCAGGCTGCATCCACGATGAGCCCAGAGTCTACTAAGACTCACTCCCTCTGCCCCTTTCCCTACTCTCTCTTTCTCTAAAAATAAATAAATAAATCTTTTTTAAAATTAAAAAAAAATATATCTGGGAAAGAATAATTTTTTTGAAAAAAGAAAGAGAGAAGAGCAATGAAAGTTAAATCATATATTTCCAATTAAATTATATATATATATATATTTAAGATTTTTTTTATTTATATATTTGATAGAGAGAGATAGCAACAGAGGGAACATAAGCAGGAGGAGTGGGAGAGGGAGAAGCAGGCTTCCGGCCCAACAAGGAGCCTGATGTGGGGATCAATCCCAGGACCTGGGATCATGACCTAAGCCAAAAGCAGATGCCCAATGACTGAGTCACCCAGGTGCCCTGCAACTAAATTATATTTTAAAGGCTTTCCCATTGTATGGCTATGTAAGCTGTGGTACATTCTAAAACATCCATAAGATGACTTCTTTCTCATTTGTATTCTGCATTTGTAAATTCTGTCTCAAGTAAAATAAGCAATTGGGTGCAACATTTGCAAACTTTCATAAACACTGTTTTAATTACTCTGCACTCCTGAATCCTTCTGTTTGGATTCAAGGCAGTGATGTCAAACATTATGAGAGTGTTTATGACTTTGGAGTGGGATGGGACACTTATGTGGTACATCTGTGGATTTTAGGAGACTGCACAATATAATCCAAACACACACAAGATTAAGGTAATTTCAATTTTAGACTAGATTAACACAAAATGAATATTGGTTTCAGTAAGTCTAACACTTCACAGCATTTCAGTTTAAGTAAAAAATATTTTACAATTCCAAATAGCCTCTGAACTCACTCTGTTTCCAATCACGATAACAAACCAAAAAGATATGTTAGCAATACTATTCAATCCTTTACGAGGAAGAATTCTTAGAATAGAATGAATTGATATTAATCAGTTTTAGTTCCAGCCTTTTTTTACTCTCTAATTTGTTCATTTATTCAACAAATGTTTTATAAAGTTTCTTCTATTGGCAGCCCTTAGACTAGGTACTCATAACACAAAATATAATTATAAGTAAGTACTTCCTCATAAGGAATGCCAGCTGGTGAATTTATCCCCCTTTCCTTTAAATATTTGATTGATTGATTATCATATATATATGCATATATATATAAAATGTATATATATATAAAACTAGTAAATCATATATAAAATATATATATAATATATAACTAGTAAATCATATGTATATGATTTATGCACAGAATGGAGTCCAACACTGGGCTTCAATTCAGGACCCTGAGATCCAGACCTGAGCTGATATAAAGGGGTACCTGCTTAAATGACTGAGCCATCCAGGCACCCGTATCCTCCTGTCCTTTAAAAAAAGTACCCGGGGCACCAGGGTAGCTCAGTGGGTTAGGCCTCTGCCTTCAGCTCAGGTCATGATCTCAGGGTCCTGGGATTGAGCCCCGCTTCGGGCTCCCTCCTCAGAGAAGCCTGCTTCTCTCTCTCTCTCTCTCTGCCTGCCTCTCTGCCTACCTGTGATCTCTCTCTCTATGTTAAATAAATAAAATTTTAAAAATAAATAAATAAATAAATAAATAAATAAATAAATAATTAAAAAAGTACCCTAACTAGTTTGAAATATGAAAGAGTTAATATACAGCACAAAATCCTGCAAGTAAATCCTCTTTAACTTTCATGGGACTCTTCCCATCAGACATTAAAGTTCATGCCAATTTACCAAATTTTGACTTTATTCCTTTTTAGTAGATCTCACTCATATTTCCACATCCAAAACAGTACCATTTCTAGAATCACAAACATAATTTTTCTGGTTCAAATATCACATTATTTCATTCTCTCACTACCTTTCTTTCATTACAAGTGTCATTTCACATCCTCAAAATCTTCCAGTCCTTTAATCTCTTTCTTTTTTTACACTATCATTGTTTTGTTTTTTTTTAATTTCCTTCCCTGACAAGCCTGGAGGCTATGATCTATCAATTCCCATTACTACCTTCCACTCCATCCTAACCTAAATAAATTCAAAGGTCTGTACTTTTTATTCTCTACAGGTAGGGTCCTGGGTATTGCATGACAAAAATCACACTACCCTATTGATTTGTTTCATGAGAAGTCAGGGTCTCCAAAGTCATCAACCAGGGATAACAAATTTTGTAACTGTCCCTGGTCAGACACCTGTCATTTTCCTCAGATTAAGATATTTATAAATGTATTTAAATCCCATAATGCAAGGTCATTATCACTTACCACCTTACCATTTAAAAAAAAAATTAATCACCTCGGCAAGTATCCTTCACTTGAAATTCCTTACCTTTATCTATATTCCAGCCCATCTTCCTTATTCAAGGCTAAGTAAATCTTCAACCCTCTCCTTACAGATTGTGCTTCACTAATTTCATACTTTCTCCACCATCCTTTACTTTTCTATTCTTTACCTCACATCAAATCCCATTTTACAAAACTTTTTCTTGACTTACAGCTGACTCCTTTCCTCTCATTTGCTGTAGTCTTCTTAGATCATTCTACTATTAGTTTTCTCTATTGTTTCCATTCCCAATCCATGACCACCTGCTTCCAACCAAATTCCAATGGCGCTACTTACTAATGGCCTTCTAGTTTCCAAATTAAAGTGAGATGTTCTGTACACAATTTGATATTTCTGTCATACCTGACATTAGTAACCACTGCTGAAAACTCTCCTCTTCCCTGATTTTTATGAACCCAACTACTTTCTGATTTTTCATCCTTCCTTTTAGACCACTCTTCAAGAGTCCTTCTGGGACTCCTTCACCCACATCATTGTAAGTTTGTGCTCCCTTTGGTTCTCTCTACTCTTCTCAGGCTTGATATTCCATATGGTTGATTTTAATCACATCCTTGGTTTCATCTGGCACATAAATTCTGATGACCCCCAAACCATATAACCATTTTAGATCCCCATTTTCTTATTAAGCATCTGTCTTATATATGTTATGCCTAATGGTTAAATAAGCTTCAAATAGTGAATATTATCTATTAAGTACTCATCATGCAATTATGGCTTAGCATAGGCACTGTTCTAAATGTTTAAATACATAAATTTATTTATTCTTCACAATAATTCTAAGCAAGTACCATCATCATCTCTGTTTACAGATGAGAAAACTGAGACTAAGTGCATTCACCCAAGGACATAGAGCTTATAAATGAGAAAGCAATCTTAACTACTATACTACATTGTCTCTAGAGGTCCTACAAATACTCAGAGCTGAAAATATTTAAATTTTAGGGAGACTTCCTTACTTATCTCCACCTGTCTGTATGCCCTGCTTCTGTGTTTCCATGGCTCCCTACTAGTACACTTCTGTAATTGTTTTTGTTTTCTACTTTTCTATCCATCTTACCAGATTATTAGTTGCTTAAGATCATGCCTTTTATTCCTGAACACAGAAAACCTAGCTTCATATACAATATGATTTAATTTTATTAGTTGAATAAATTAGTTAAAAATATTTACCATGGTATGTTTTCATCATTTGTTTCACCGGCCTCTATAAGAAATTTTATTTTATTTTTAGATTTTTATTTATTTATTTGTTAGAGAGAGAGAGAGCAAGCACAGGCAGACAGAGAGGCAGGCAGAGGCAGAGGGAGAAGCAGGCTCCCTGCCGAGCAAGGAGCCCGATGTGGGACTCGATCCCAGGACGCTGGGATCATGACCTGAGCCAAAGGCAGCCGCTTAACCAACTGAGCCACCCAGGCGTCCCAGAAATTTTATTTTTTAAAAAAAGATTTTATTTATTTACTTGAGAGACAGAGACCATGAGCAGGTGGAAGGTGGAGGGCAGAGAGGAAGAAGGAAACTCTCACTGAGCAGGGAGCCCAGTGTGGGACTTGATTCCAGGACCCTCGGATCATGACCTGAGCTGAAGGCAGACCTGAGCTTAACTGACTGAGCCATTCAGGTGCCCCAGAAATTTTCTTATTATAATATGAAATAGAACCAAAATAGCTCTCTTTTTCATTTTCTTCCTTTAGATAAACCCCTAGAAAATAAGACAGGTTTTGGTTGTTTGTTTCGGCCATAGATTGAAATCTAGCTTTCTGTTCAATTGATTTAAAACATTTGATATACCAAATTTCAAAACAGTATTTCCAACACCACCATGTTTTAGTTTAAAAAGTTACGTGAGTGTAAGGACATATATATTACATATGTAGGAGAGAAAGGTGAATGGCAATTCATCTAATTGGCAATGGTAATGATTTCTGGGGAGCAGGACTGGAAGAAGTTTATTTCCTACATTATAAATATTTATACCATTTGTATTTTCCATAAGGCACATATATTCCTCCTATTTTAAATTTATGAATATTTTTGTATTTAAAAAGAAATTTTAATGAAAAGCAGAATGCCTATTTGTAAAAAGCAAACGTATTTCATAGTAGAATCTCACCATAACATTATGAGTATAATGAGATTCTCCTCTTAATAAGCAATTAAACTTGCTCACAGAGGTCCAAGACAAATCCACTGTATATCAAATTCTATGAAAATGCCATAGGCTTCAAATGCATTTATTAAATTTCTGAAAAGGTTATTTCTTTTGACCCATTGCTCGAACACATGAACACTCAAACAATAACTGAAGGTAATGTTATAATTCTTTGGGGGGGGGATCATTTAAAAACTCTTAGTGAAAAGCCTCCTGAGAGTTTCCTTCCGAGCAATTTCCAGAGAACTTATTTTTAAATCCAAACAGTGGTTTAGGATTTCAAATCAGTAACAATGTATGTTTAGGTGGAAAAAATAAAATATATTTCAAACTAAATATTTCAAAATCAGTTTCATGTTTACTCATCAATTCTTCAGTTTTGAGCTCTATGTTTTCCCTGAAACAGTTGACAGTTTTGCTTTTGGCATTAAACAACATGGGATTAGTCTGCCTAAGGGACCATCTGTTGCTCTCTGCCCTGTCATGACAATTCTAAGGTCTTCAGAACTTCATCCCATGGTTAAGGGGAAAAGAAGGGCATTTTCTATCAGGAGCCTAAGCCTCAAAATGTTATCCATTTCAGACGAATCAACACATGGCTCTGACATGCCAAACTAGATAGGATGGTTTTGTTTCACTATCTGTGACCATTACTTGATGTTTTAGCTAATGGGAATGTAAGGTTTTTTTTCTTTACTTGTTTTTATTTCATTTGGCTGTGTTCTACAATATAGATACATTATTAAATGCCTCAAGGGCTTTTCTCCATTTTATTTTATGAGTTACTGCTGATATTCCTGATCAAGCTCCAAGTAAAAATGAAGTCCAATTAATTATTAACTAACTTTAGCAATCAGCAATATTTATATCATTTTAGAGTCATAAAAGGAAAAAGCTACCTTCCATTTCTCAACTTCAAAGTCCTTTTGTTAAAGGTCTCAAAAAGCTCACGATAATATGGTAAGTACATGCAATGAGGTTGTTACCAGTAAGGGTAAACAAATTCATGCTGAGTTAGTAAGGGAAGATTAAAGAAAGTAGTGTTCTACGAAATTGCAAAATAACTTTGTGACATATATGGCAGAAAGGAATGCGCTGGAAGCTATTCCTGGGTCTACCCCAGAATTCCTTCTCTTTTAAGAAAAATCAAATATAGTTAGTTTAAATAACAGTTCATTTTTTGTTTTATACTAATTTTTTACCTATATGTAATTATTTCATTGCTTCAGAATATAAACCAACTAGTAGTATTTTATTGATCAGACTCTTAATTATCCATAGTGTGTAAGACACAACTCATAGATCATTGGCTATGGTGGTATGGAAAGGGAACCATGGTCTAAAACTTCACAGAAGGTACAACCAAGAAGAAGGGATCACCTTCTGAGATGCAAAAAAAGACCCAATATGAAAGAGATAAATATACTCATCTCCAAATGTGGCAAGCTTTAAAGATTTCCTGTAAACATAGCTACAAATGAGACCATAGTGACCCCAGGACTTGAGGGAGTAGCCTCAAGGAATCTGTCACCTTAACAAATATGCCTTTCAATTTCAACTTAAGCCAACTGATTAATACAAAGAGGGAATTAAGCAGTTACTAATATTACTATAATGTGTCTGAGATCATTGTTGTCTTGTTAAAATAGAAAAGCTGCAGAATCTAGGGAAAAAATGAGTAAAGAAAAAAAAGTTTATGTCTACCATGGTCCATATATCTAAGAGATACATACTTGCTTTCTCCAGAAAAACTGTTCAGCTACTAAATAGCTATATTCGATACCATAAATCACTTCTTCCAAGCTCTCCCCTAGGGTGAATGAAACATCTCCCTAAATCGTTACAAACCTTTTGCTCCTATTTTTCAGAGCATCCTTCTGATTACTAATTGTTTTCCAATTTCCTTCACATCTAGAAGGACATGTCCTAGTTATAAGATATAAATATATCTCCATAACAAATTAATGTTAGCCCTGCAACTTACAAAACCTTCTCCGATGAGTTCAGGTAATATGAATTGACTGATTCAACCAGGCCCATGGAGAAACAACATGATTTCCTGATTTTCTGAACTTGAAATCTTACATCATGAAAGGTAGCCCAAAAGACCCTGCCTCCACCCCAGGATCTGCGTTTTCATATTATTTCTTATTGCCATTGTGCATCCAAAAGTCACCAAGGCAGAGGTCACCTCTCAGGAAGCTCAAACATTATTAGAGGACTTAAAATGTTAGTTATTTGTGCTGTAACAGAATGATTAGTCTATCATGGATATTCAAGCACCATGAAAACACCAACAAGGAAAAGATACATTTTATTGAAGGAATAAGAGATGCTTAATTCAGGAATCAGCTAGTCAGTCAAAGAATTTTTTCAGGTAATGTGGCATTGAACTGAGATTTGAATTTTGACAGAGTAGCAGGAAAAAAAATGCCAAGCTAAAATAAAAAGAATACCATGAGTGAAGTGTTGCCTGTGCTTAGGTAATTCAGAGATTCAAACTTAACTGATATTATGATACATAACAGGAGAAGAGGCTATAAAGATAAGCTGAGTTTGAATCCTAGTCCAGACCTGGCTTTCTTTGTATACCAACCTGTGGACTTTATTTTTTAAGTACTTGGAAGAGGAATCTGAGCAGAGATACTACATGCTGGGTCTTCTCTATGCAAAGATCACTCTAGCAGTCAGTAGGAAGAACAGATTTTGTACAGATAAGACTGAAAGAAATACAATCAGTGATGAACCTACTTTAAGAATTGAAATGAAAGTTAATAAGGACCTGGACTAGCAGGATGATGATATAATAAAAAGAAGGCAAGAGATAGGTCCTTATTAAATCTAATGAATAGGGGTGCCTGGGTGGCTCAGTGGGTTAAAGCCTCTGCCTTCAACTCAGGTCATGATCCCAGGGTCCTGGGATCCAGCCCCGCATCGAGCCCTGCATCGGGCTCTCTGCTCAGCAGGGAGCCTGCTTCCCTTCCTCTCTCTCTCTGCCTGCCTCTCTGCCTGCTTGTGATTTCTGTCAAATAAATAAATAAGAACTTTAGAAAAAAAATAAATCTAATTAATAACTCAATTGTTTTTATTTTGATGTGTCTTGTGTATTCAAATCTTGATATTAATTACAATAGTGAAGACTTGTCACAAAGAACTAGAAGATAATATCAATCTAAAATAATTTGATAATGTGTATATATTTCATAAAATCCATTTATTACAAAACTCAGAAGTAAAAGAAAAACTTGCCATTGTGGGTTCAGTCATGTAGCACATCAGTAATATCACCTGGTTTATAGAGATGTAACTTCAACAACATTGATTTGATTCCATCTCTTGACTGAGAAAGTTAGTGACATAATTAAATTTCTAGTCATCCGAAACTGAGGGACAGGAAGAACTAAATGTGGTCAATATAAAGATTGTATTGTTGTTTAATTATCATCCAGTTTGCCTTCTTGGGGTTGTTGAAGAATCTTTCTTTAACAGAGGAGGTGAAATGAGAGTGCCACGTCTTCCTAGGAAGATCCAGGAAGATCCACTCTTTCACTTACTCATTCACTCACTTGGCCAATATTTAGTGAGCATTCACTATATGCCAGATAGAGTATTATATAAATAGAAATAAATAAAATAGAAATAAAAAGAAATTATAAATAGAAATAAAGGAGATAAAGTTGTTGCCTTCATGGGAGCTCATATTCTAATAAGGGCACTGGCCAAGAGAGGTTAAAGCAACTGGGTAATGTGTTACAACAGCATATAGGGCACATTGAGGCAATGGACCTGGATGTCAGAAAGGGAGGAAGGGACAGAGTGGTCAGAAATTTTGCCCAAAAAAAAGGAATATCCAAGTCCTAGTGAATGAGAAGTGATAATTAAAGAATAATAATAGGTACTCATGTTTAAATATTAGGGTTTATATTTCTTTTACTTGGGCTGTTTTATCTAAAAGTTTAATACAAGTATATAGTTAAAGATATCTTAATTTTTCTTTTAATGTTGTAGTAAAGAAATATGTTGTTATTATTTCTAAATTTCCAAATTTACTGTTTAATTAAAAATTTGGTAAAACTAAATACTATTGTAACATTGCATTCTTTTTTTTTTAATTTAATTTTTTTTCAGTGTCCCAAAATTCATTGTTTATGTACCACACCAGTGCTCTGTGTAATATGTGTCCTCCATAATACCCACCCCCAGGCTCACCCTACCCCTTAACCCCCTCCAAAACCCTCAGTTTGTTTCTGGGATAAAGATGAAAACATCAGCCTTTCCTAGAAATTGGTAAATATAAAAGACTACCATACAGAAAGCCACATACTCCTTAGCTCTCCTGTCTTGGCTCCTAAAGTTTATCATGGGCCATGTTTTCTGGATGGTTGTTCAGGAGCAAAGGTGTATTTAATTGAGACTGTTGATATGGAAATTTTCCATACTCAAAATTCTAGTGTTGAAATACTTCTATAGACCCTATAGACCATGTAGCCAAACCTCCCATTTTTTTGCATCTGAAGGTAAATTGAGGCTCCGAGCATTTAAGTGGCCCACAAATTTATGCATTAAGCTTCTTCAAGAAATAGAAATAAAATCCAAATCTCCTCAAAATATCATTTTCTTTGCACTTTTGTAATTTGCTGATATAATTAGCTGTTATTTTATGGTACAACTGTTCACCAAAATTTGGCATGGTTCAACTATTGCCTGTTCTTCATTCTGTAGATTCCATCTTGAAGGAAATTATCACCTAACTTGCCAAATACCTGTCATTCCAGGATCCTCTGTCCTACAAATCCAATTTGTTATCATGTCCTGTTAATTACTTTTAAATATGTTTCAGATATGTTCCCTCCTCATTATCCTTCCTGCTGTTGATCTAACTGGAGCAGTTAACATGTCCAACTCTGATTACTCTAATAATTTTCCAACCTTTAGTCTCTCCTTAAATCTAACATGCTACTTGCACTAGAAAAACCTTTTAAGACTGTAGTTCTGATCATTATCTGTCAGTTTAAAGTCCTCCAATGGCCGACTGCTGCCATGGGACAAAGTCCAAGAGTACCAGATACTACATGATCTGGCTCCCAACCATATCTCCCACCATAACCCCCGGCACCCTGTAAGCAGTTTCTTGTAGGTGAAATGCTGTGTCTTGCCTTTTTACATATTTTATCTCCTTAGAATACCCCCTTCCACCTTACCATGTAGCTAACTGTCTCACCTTTCAAGATATCTTCAAGTACAATTTTCTCTGGGGAGTCTTTACTGGCTTTCCTCCAAAACCTGAAGGTGTTAGATGCCTCATTTTTAAGTTCTCAAAACATTTGGGGGCATAAATCAATCACAGCATTTACCCAACTGCGATATAACTGTAAATATACATGTGTATTGAACTTCTTAAAGGTAGGAACCCACTTTACTCTCTGCACCACTGAAGCCTAGCACAATAATTAAAACATAACTTGTACACAATAAATACTTATTGAATAAAAGAAGAAATGATTAGAATTAGAACTAAATAAATGAAAGAATGAATAAGTGAATGACTGTCTATAATGCAAATAAAACAGAAGCCATATTTTTAAATATAATTATAGAGACAGTGACCAGAGAAATGATTTTGTTACACAAGGCTGATAAAAGAAACATGCAATTTTTTTAAGATTTTATTTACTTATTTGACAGACAGAGATCACAAGTAGGCAGAGAGGCAGGCAGAGAGAGAGGAGGAAGCAGGCTCCCTGCTGAGCAGAGAGCCCAATGCAGGGCTCAATTCCAGGACCCTGAGATCATGACCTGAGCCGAAGGCAGAGGCTTTCACCCACTGAGCCACCCAGGTGCCCCAAGAAATATGCAATTTTTGAGTCTATGTATTACATACTGAAAAATGGAAGTATATTTATGGATTAGAATTTTTTGTGGGAATATGTTTTGTAGTAAAACTTCACCTGCATTTTAACTGCTTTGATTTTTAAGCTAAAAGGTCTTTTGAGGATGTCTAAGTCTTCTGTACAAAATTGTTGAGTTTTTATTTTTTATTTTTTTTTAAGATTTTATTTATGTATTTGTTAGAGAGAGAGAGAGAGAGAGAGCACAGGCAGACAGAGTGACAGGCAGAGGCAGAGGGAGAAGCAGGCTCCCCGCCAAGCAAGGAGCCCGATGTGGGACTCAATCCCAGGATCCTGGGATCATGACCTGAGCTGAAGGCAGCCGCTCAACCAACTGAGCCACCCAGGCATCCCGAGTTTTATTTTTTTAAGTGGGAGGACTTCAATCATTTTATTTATTTTTTTAATTTTATTTCGTTTTTTCAGTGTTCCAAGATTCATTGTTTATGCACCACACCCAGTGCTCCATGCAATATATTCCCTCCTTAATTCCCACCACCAGGCTCACCTATCTCTCCACCACCCTCCCCTCCAAAACCCTCAGTTTATTTCTCAGAATCCACAGTCTTTCATGCCTCATTTCCCCCTCCAATTTCCCCCAATTCACTTTTCCTTTCCTTTTCCTAATGTCCTCCATGTTATTGTTGAGTTTTTAAACTCCTGGTCATGAGATTTTTCTTCTGCCTTTTTGATCAACTAATGAGATAGTCTTCCTATCTTCTGTGATAGCTTCTATAGGTTGTCATCAGTGTAAGTGCGGCAAAATTTGGGTGCAACGGTCTGAACTAAATCTAAACACTATTAAGAGTACAAATGCAATGGACAAGAGTACATATCAAAATAAAAAGGTATGTCCCTCACCATTTCAAACTCTGGTTAAATGCCACTACAAGTCTTTCTTTGATCTTTTCTGTGACCTTTTCAAACACTAATTATTTTTTTAATGATCTATGAATTCAAATACATGTTTGTCATTGACCTTCCTATGATGCATTACAGGATATTAGCAAAGCAAAATAAATCTGATATTGAAGATTTAATTGCACAGCTTTTGCATACACTTTAATAGGCAATGCAAAACCTTCTCAGCAGGTGCACTATGAGATGAAGTGATTTTTCATGAATAATTCATTATTTTTTAAAAGCATTTCTGCTAAGATACAATTTGCAATAATGTTTTTCAAGAGAGATCGGTGAAAATCTGAAGCTGTCATTGCCAATTTGTTTTAGTTGAGATTCCAAAAGGTCACCTACTTGACACAATAGAAACTAGAAATGCCCTTTTGTTTTTTTTATGTCAACATGGTACACCTCATATTTTCTATCTAAAATATTTTTGAGACCTGAAACATAAGGAATTTGATACTACTCAACAAATATTGCTTATAAAAAATAAATTTTTATAAAAATTCCCAATAAATTAATTTCATTAGAATTCTCTAACAAGGTGGAGATCATCCCAGAATCCCCTGCTATAAAATATCTGGGAGAATTTATGTAAAAATGCCATCTTACTCGATTGTGGACCAGAAAGTCTATGACTCAAATCATGGCCCTATACAGACTTTCATTTAAAATGTCACTTTTTTCCTCAGAGAGAGATGAAAGCATCCTATAATACTATTTTTATATCCAAGATTATTGTATATGGTATATGGAAGACAGGAAGATAACTTCATTTTTTAAGATGAAAACTGATAACATGAAAGGTTAAAAGCCAGAAAACCAAGCTAAGAGATAAGACCAAAATGCAGGAATAAAACATCTTTATTAAGTGTTATTATTGCCCAGGATAATAAAATACTATTCCTATGAGTATTTTTTCTTCATACAAAGCACATTTGCATTATGGGTAATAGATATTATGCTATAGGTCTATATGTAATAAAGAATATAGCCTATTTTAGAGTTAAGAGAAAAAATAGAGAATATAAGACATGTTATGAATACATATATTCTGACATATTTATCCTCCAAAATAAAATTTGGATATACCATATTCCTTATTGCATATGGCATATATCATGGGATCGGTTACCTATAGTTTATATATGCTTTGTATAATGAAAACACCCTAAAAAATAAAATTCAGATAGACTATATTCTTTATAAATATTGCAATGTATTTCTTATCCAACACAAGAACATTTTTCCTAAAAATATTTTATATTGGCAGCTTTTATCTTGACCATTACTTAAAAACATTTAAAAATTTATCTAAACCTTAATGGTTTTCGGCTCAGCATAACATTTCAGTATAGGTCACAGATCCAAAAAGGTGAAGAGCATTTTCTAGGTTTTCAAGAGAGAAGAAACAGACCTTTGCTTTTGACAGGATTAAAAAAAAAAAAAAAAAGAATAAACTGTTAGAACAGGTTCAGAAATAATGTTTGTTGCAACTTCACCTGATTGGCTTGATTAAGGCAAGAAATCCTATGACTTGGAAAAGTTCTCAGAAGCT
This sequence comes from Taxidea taxus jeffersonii, assembly GCA_003697995.1. Lineage (NCBI taxonomy): Eukaryota > Metazoa > Chordata > Mammalia > Carnivora > Mustelidae > Taxidea > Taxidea taxus. Next base: position 13,512 of record ML102522.1, on the reverse strand, counting down.
CTGCTGTTCTAGGGGTTGGGAAGTTGAAGTGGTTGCTGACCCTGATACTGGTGGAAGCAGCAGGGATTAAAACCAGATGCTTTAACCCAAGTTCTGAATTAATTTCCTGTCATCAGCAACCTCAGATTGTTGTGGTTATCTCTGTCCTCCAGGAAGCATTTCCTCCTCAGCTACCTTTGTCACCAGGTAGACCCCAAGACCTGACCTTTACTGTCCACCTGCTTGTACTTACTAATCTTTGTCTTATATTTTTCCTTAAGCTCTTATTTTCTGGTTTACTTATTAATTCAGACAAGTGACACCTGAAACCACCCCTCAGGTGAAAGTGACTGCCCTGACAAGACCTCCTTTCAGCACAGACCACCCAGACCATTTGAGCTAAACCTCCCACTCATGCCTGTGCTGATGGACAATGGTGTGACCTCTGAAGTGATCAACAATTACCTTTACCTCATTCTTATACTAATCTCTGCCCAAAGAGGAGCCTCATTTACATAGCATGCATTGTACATCTAGGCCTGTTTCCTTAAGGTACATGTGTGACCTTATACCCGCCTCTATGTACCATGTCAAGGCTTCCCTATCTAAAAATGTATCTTTACCCTAAACAAAAGGTACCCATTCATCCTTCCCCAGGGAGTCACTGTGTTGGAAGCTATTTCCAGTGATCACCTTATTTGCTGGAAATATAGTTGACTTTGTGGGATAACTCTACCTGGTGTATCTGACTCACCAAGGAGCAAACTGATGTTGGCTTGGTTACACCCTCAGCATCAGGTTCTCTACTTGATTACTTTGCTTTACCATTCACTTCTCTTATAACCTCAGAAAGAGAGGGTGCTTTTCCAACACTGACTCCCAACCTCTCTGTCCCACTTTTGGGGCACACGAAGGGTGCCAAAAATAAACTATGATTTAGAAGCAGGATCTAGAGCAGGCCCCACCCCTTGTTTTCTAATATCTTCTATTCTGCTCCAGGGTATTTTCTCCTATGTTTCATTCTTAAGATACATACAAGAAAACAAAACCAGTCAAAAAATATATATATATTTGTTAGATCCTCAACTTCCTGTTCACTTACTTCTCTTTTTACTCTTCCTACATTCAGGCTCCTTGTTAAGAAATCTTTAGGGCTGAGCAAAAGACATAAAACTCAACAATAAGAAAACAAACAATCCAATTAAAAAACTAGGCAAAAGATCTAACCAGAGAAAATATACAGATGGCAGATAGGTATATGAAAAGATGCTCAACTATAGTCAATGGTCAATGCTCAAAGTCCAGAATCTCATCATTAAAATCAGGTCTATATATGGATGGAGCCCTCAGATGCAGTAACTTTTTTTTCCTTTTTGAGAAATTAAAGATGCCTAATTTCCAAATCTAAAAGTTGAAAATATATTATTAACTTCAAATTTAAAACCTCCCTTCTTTCTGTCATTAGCAAATCTCTATATATGGTAGGTGATGTGAGATGATAGATAGATAAATAGATATGTATATGATTATATATAGGATATATATGTGTATATATATATATTTAAGTGAATGTGTAAGAAGTACAAAAGAGAAGGAGATATTTCAGGATAGCTTAACTGACTAAATCTGACAAGTTTCTTTATTAAATGTTTACTTGAATCCAAAAGACTGACCCCCCCTCCACACACACACACACACACAAAAATAAAATCAGGCTAGCTGGTAGTTTAGAACTCAGATGCTTGATTAATCTAATTTTTCTCTGTTTTATTTTTGTGTGTAAAGGTGGCAATTGTGGCCATTTTCAACAAACATTAAGGAATTTTAAAAAAGATATTTTATCATGCTCCCTAAAGTAGTTGAAACTCTTTAATTCACAAATGGTAGAAGGTTACTTCAAACTAGTATAAGTACAAATGCAATGTCCATGTAACTGGGAACTGTAAGAGTGGATCTGGATTCATATGAAATGGGACCTCAACACTATCAGACCCTCTAGCTACCCTCTCTCTCTAGGCTCAGCACCACTTCTGTGAGAGTGTTAGTAAACTCTCTTTTCTAGGTACATACCAACTCATCAAATGACCACAAGCAAGGAGAGATCTCTGCCCTTTGAAAGGCAAAATACAAAATTCCAGAGAAGGCCTCTGGTCCATCTTGGCCACTACCTGTTGCTGGGCTGATCCTCGAGCAAAAGATAGTGTACTGTCATCACAAACTCACCAGAATGGGAATGGAGAAGGGTCAGTCCCCCAAAGGAAAATGTGGTTACCATGCTACAAGAGAAGGAAGTAAAGAGCTTTGGGACAGACTGAAAAAATGGTTTCACTATAATGTCTAATTTTACATCTAAATCAATTAATGTGAGTTATCTAGCCATTCCTAAAAAGGCACAAAGAAATCAGCATCTGGATTCAGGCCACTAGTCCATTCTTGAAAATTAACAATCTTGATAGTCACTCATATTCATTATGTATTTTAATTTTCAATACCTGGGTATTCAATGATTCAAACTTGACTAGAAGAATATATGTATTTGCTTTCTGTCTGAACAGATTTGTACATTATATTTGAGTACATTGGTATGTACATTAATGTTAAAATAGTTTTTAGGTACAATTCAAATTTAAAAGTTCTTCAGTATAACTTTTCCAATAAAAACACAATATATGCAAACATAGCATGTTTAAAAAAGTAATCTTTCTCCAGTAAGAAGTTGATACTACTGACATGTTGACATGTTTTTTTATTTTGAATTCTATTTTTTTAACTTTTCTTTTTAAATTCAATTAATTAACACATACTATCTTATTATAGCATATAATATACTTATTATTTCAGAAGTACAGGTCAGTGATTCATCAGTCTTATATAATACCTGTGCTCATTACATCCCGTGCCCTCCTTAATATTATCACCCAGTTACCGCATCCCTTCACCCACCCCCTCCATCAACCCTCAGTTTGTTTTCTAAGATTAAGAGTTTTTTTATGGTTTGTCTCCCTCTCTGATTTGATCTTATTTTATTTTTTTCTTCTCTTCCTCTATGATCCTCCGTTTTGTTTCTTAAATTCCACACAGATCATACGATAATTGTCTTTCTCTGATTGACTTACTCCGTTTAGCAAATACCCTCTACTTCTATTAACATTTTTTGTTTTCAAATTACACACCGATATGAGAAAAGAGAAAAACTGAATAATATTTAAGACAAACTCACTTATAACTACCACCCAGATCATAAAATGGAATTTTGCAAGCCACTCAGAAGAGCCACTCCCTCTTTCCCCTAAATATAATCGTTATCCTGACATTTATAATAATTACTTCCTTCTGTTTCATTGTATTTTTATCATCTAAGTATTAATTAATTAAACAAGGAGACCATCAGATCAAAATGACTCTAATGCCAAGGCCTATGAAAGTAACCAAACCAAAACACCTAAGCCTGTAAATGCCTCATGGTTATGAAATTGAAACCTAAGGACAGCCAGTCACAAACAACCAACTAGACTTTAAGCTATAGCCATGTGATAATTTTCTTACTTTGCTTCCACCTTTTCTCTATAAAAGGTGCTCATCCCAGCACCTATTGATGGATTTCTCCTAACCACTTCCAGTTAGGCACTGTCCAATTGAAATGGATTTTTGATCAAATAAACTCTTAAAATTTTTAATATGCCTCAATTGATCTTTTAATAGTATGTATCCCTAGACACCATAGTTTAATCTTAGCCCCCTTTTAAAAATGTACTGTGTCTTTTAAGTATTTTTTAATCTATAGGTTCATCCTTCACCCTTTCTGCCCTTAATAATTTATCTATCAAAAAACCTGGGGCATTTGGCCTGTAGACTATCCCAGCAGTTTCCCTTAGCAGTTTACTTCTCTCAAGTCTATTCCTTCAGTTCCCTCAGGGATCCTGTAAGGTCTCTAACAACCCTGAATAAATCCTTTTTTGTTTAAACTAGCTAGAGTGAGTCCAAGTGCCTGTAGCTAATAATCCTGAACACAATGAGAATAACATTTTTATTACAAAGTTAATTTCACATATATAATTTTGTACATAATTAAAGTCAAATGTAGGATGGAGATAAAAGTTATCTGTGAGGGAATGTTTATTGAAATTTTTATTACCCCAGGCAAAAAACAAACCCATATCATGAGGAATAGTGTTTCAGCTTCTTAAAGCTATGTAGACATTAAGATGGCAAATATTTCTAAAGGCTTTTATCACTTATTATAACTTACTATGGAAATCTCTGTTACTGGGATTCAAATAGGTAAAGATGTGTGTTCATGTGAATGAAAACATCTAGGCAGAGAAACATGTTGTTAGAGACTTATGGCAAAATTTAGGTATATTTCCAACAAAAATCAAATTAGCTATATCATTTGAAAATAAAGTAGAATTTAATCTTAAATAAGTATAAACAATGCACATAATACTCCTAAAAACTAGAGGTAATCATTTACATTCAGGTTGAAATTCTTATATAGTTTAAATAAAACTAAAACAAAAAACTCAAAACATGGACAACATCCTTAACAAAAAGCGAAGTCTGTAGTAGAAGTGACTTTAAGTGTTAACTACTATTAGATGGAGGGTAGGAAAGACCAACCAAGCTGTAGAATTATGACTTAAAGGGACACAGGAAACAGCAGGTAAGATTATTTACAAACATTGACTGTCATCACTATAACCCAATACCTTTACCCACTACCTTATTCTCTAAATACAAAAGAAAAAACCTGAGGGGAGAAAAGCTGGATAATAATTTAACAAACTTACCACATATTTTATATGTTTTCCATTTTACCAGGCAAAGGTCCAGCCAGAAGCATAATTACTGTTTTAGTGAAATGTATCTTTGGCATCACCCAGAGTGGCTGAAAGCTCTCCAGTAACAGTGCCTAATAAAAAGATAAGAAAATAGTGCCAAGATACATAATAAGAATATATAGATCATAATATCATGATGACAGAGACATTAGCAGAGATAATGCTAAAAATCTATACCTTACATACATTATAAATTAATATAACGTGTGACCTATTCAAAAACATCTAGCTCAGAACAAATCACTGTCTGTATTCCAAGTATTTCCTTATTCAGTTATGTTTTACTTAATACCAAAGTTTATTTACACTCCAGCATATGTCTATAGGGCACAAAAGACAACAGCCTACAGCAGGAATGGCAAGTGTGTGCCAGGCTCGGTGGTGTTTGTACCAATCCTACGTTCATATCAGATATTTTTAACTGATCCTAGTACACTCTTACCTGAGTCCCTGGGCAAAGATTCAGATTCTTTCTTAACTCAGTGTTCTAGGTAGCTACTATTAATTAAACAAACACAGGTGATCCTTGAGATAAAACCTATTTGCCCTCCCTGGCCTGGAGTAAATAGGCAAGAAAATAAGCTTGTATTGTTCAGCAAAAGATAAGTAAAAAAATGGTCAGTAAAAAACAATAACAACATGCATCGTTGATAATTTCTAAGAGCAATGCTTTTTAATGGGAAAAGCTCTTAACTTAGATTTGAAAAGTCATTTCTTGAAGTGATATGATAGTCAAATGATTTCAATGTTTTCAAGCCGTATTGTCTAATCTTCTATATTACAGAGTGTTTATATCCATTCTTATAAAAGTAATATTCCATAAAAATATATTGTGAATACCTTTACAATGCACGTTTCTTTTTTTAAAAATATTTTATTTATTTATTTGACAGACAGAGATCACAAGTAGGCAGAGAGGCAGGCAGAGAGAGAGGGGAAGCAGGCTCCCTGCTGAGCAGAGAGCCCGATGCAGGGCTCGATCCCAGGACCCTGGCATCATGACCCGGGCCGAAGGCAGAGGCTTTAACCCACTGAGCCACCCAGGCACCCCCAATCCACGTTTCTGAAGAAATCTCATGTGTAAAATAGACTAATCATGCTGCATCTTATTTTGACATGTAAATGTATACTTCTTTGGCAATATAAATTCAACTTAAAAAAATTATTGAGTTTCTACTATTGGCAATTAAGCTATAGAGATTACAGTGTAGTGATTCAAAATACATGCTCTAGAATCCTAATGCTTGGAGTGAAATCCTCACCCCACCACTCACTAGCTGTGTGGTCTTGGAACAAGTAATTTCTCCAAGTCTGGATTTCCCCATATAGAAAATGTGGTAAAAATAATACTTATGTCACTCTAAGTTGTAGACAAAAGAGCTATGATTTTGCAACAAAACTATAGCATCTACCCCTAGTAAACACTCAACAATTTCAGGTATCATTGTTATTGTTGTTCTTGTTATTATTATAAAAGTTACTATCACTATTACTACACAAAGAGCAATAGGATTCATTTATTATTTTTGATTCTTGCTTCAAGAGTCTGGAAGCATGGAGTAGGAGAGTGGATGGAAATTGAGAGATGAGAGGGAGAAATAGAATATGTATCATAATTATACTATATAATTAAATATTTATAGGTCTGACCAAGTGTTACAGACATTTTATTTGGTCAAATAAGTATATCTTATAAATCTGTGCCAATCACCATCTAGTATTACCACAATTTCTAAGTAACAGGGCTATGAAAATTCATAACAGTAAGAGTATAATCTCAAAATAGAGGCTACTTCATAAATCATAAAATTATATTTCTTAAATCATATAATCTCAAAATAGAGATTATTTCTTAAAAGTATGATTTAAGAAGTAGGACTATGAAAGAGTAGGACTATGAAACAGTCCTGTTTTGCTGTATTATGAACTAGTGAAAATGTATTATGGTAGAATGACATTTAAGAAATACTGAATTAGAAAATATCCATAAAATCACACACTCCAGGAATGCAATTCTACATTACAGTCACAGAAAGAAAGAAGATGTAAGCTTGTTTCTGTATTAAGGGTTATGCAAAATCCAAAGTATATGCTAAAATAAATGCCATATTTATCACTAATAGTTAAGTAAGCTAATCATTAACTTTGAATATGTTAAAGCAATATAAAATAATTTTCAATTAATATCTTAATATTTGATCTTCAAAAATTCTTCTGAAATGAAACTTGTCAATATTCTGCTATTCTGAATTGTTCTTTAAAAATACCAGCAAAGGGGGCACCTGGGTGGCTCAGTGGGTTAAAGCCTCTGCTTTCAGCTGGGGTCATGATCCCAGAGTCCTGGGATCCAGCCCCGCATTGGGCTCTCTGCTCAGCAGGGAGCCTGCTTCCTCCTCTCTCTCTGCCTGCCTCCTTGCCTACTTGTGATCTCTGTCTATCAAATAAATAAATAAAATCTTTAAAAAAATACCAGCAAACTCTCTAGAAAATGGGGCTCTGGGTGTGGGGCTACAGTGCCAGGAATGTCCAGGACCCAACTAGCTGAGATGCATACTCCGCTGTACCCAGGTGTGGGGGGGTGGAAGGAGGGATGGCTGGTGTCTGCGCTGCCTGAGGCTGGCTGCATTCTGAAAGGGCTGGGCAGCTGGACCAGACCATCAAGTACTACACCCTGGAAAATATCCAGAAGCACAACCACAGCAAAAGCACTTGGCTGATCCTGTACCATAAGGTGTATGATTTGACCAAGCTTGCAGAGGAGCACTCTGGTGGGGAAGGAGTCTTAAGGGAACAAGCTGGAGAGGATGCAACTGAAAAATTTTGAGGATGTCGGGCCCATTACAGATGCTCAAGAAATGTCCAAGCATACACCACTCATCCAGATGACAGATCAAGGATAACCAAAGCCTTCAGAAACTCTCATTACTACTTGTTTCTAATTCCAGGAGGTGGACCAACTGGGTGATCCCAGCCATCTCAGCACTGCTGGTAGCCTTGATGTATCACTTCTACACAGTTCAAGACTAAACACATTCTCAGAAGCCAATGAAAGAAAAGACTGCTTTGGAGTAGGATGAAAGAAGCCAATGTTAACTGTTTCAACTGACAGAAACCGTCCCCTGAAAAATAATTTTATTTGTTTTTTAACTGCATAATATGTTTTACTCTTTAATTCTTTAAAGATTACTTTTGTTGTTCAAGTGAATTGCTGGAAAAATGCAGTTGAACCACTTACAAAAACGTTCATCCGATGGTACTTAGATGGCAATAATAATTTATAGTCTTTAACCCATAGTTGTTGACTCATACCAGCCAGAGGCAAGGTTTACCAGGTATCAGGCCTTTATGAAATGTGTTGATTAATTCCTGTTTAGTTTCCATGATTATGTATAGTTAAAAAAAAATAACCCAGCTATATAAACTTAGTTTTTTAGGACACAAACAGGTTTGCAACTATACACACATAACAGGTCAAACTTTGGTGTTTATATTTACGTACCTTTGCTAGATGAATGCCACACAAAGTAAATTAAGTTTGTAAAATCAAAAGTGTAGAAACCAAATTAAAGGTATTTCCATAAATAATTACTTCTTAAATACAACAGAGAGAGCTAGAAGATTGACTTTACTAATTTGGGGGGCCTCAACTTTTATTTAAATTCTAGTTAGTTAATATGTGGTATAATACTGGTTTCAAGAGTAGAATTTAGTGAATAATTACTTTCACATAGGACACAGTGCTCAACACAAATGCCCTCCTTAATACCCATCCCCCATTTAGCCCAACTGCCTCTCACCAGCAACTCTGTTTGTTCTCCATAGTTAAAAGTCCTTATGGTTTGCTTCCCTCTCTATTTTGTTTCCCTTCTCCTGTGTTCATGTTTGTTTGTTTTTTTTTTCTTAAATTCCACATATGAGTGAAATCATATGGTATTTGTCTTTCTCTGACTTATGAAAATAATTTTAATACATTTATTTCTCTTTTCTCCTATATTAAAAACAAACCAAAAAGAACTCTTCTGGGGCACCTGGGTGGCTCAGTTGGTTAAGTTGCTGCCTTCCGCTCAGGTGATGATCCCAGTATCCTGGGATCAAGCCCCACGTCAGGCTCCCTGCTCAGCAGAGAGCATGCTTTTCCCTCTCCCTCTACCTGCAGCTCTGCCTATTTGTGCTCTCTCTTCATCTCTTTGTCAAATAAATAAATAAAATCTTAAAAAAAAAAAGAACTCTTCTGTTATTTCTACTCCTGAACTCCTAGAATATGCCTTTTTGTTCATCAACTATTTTCTAATGTTCTAACACTACATAATTTACTTATTGTAGGCATGATATTTTAAAAACATGTCTGCCTTTCAAAATGTATTTTTAAAAATCTCTAGAAAATGGAATGATCATAAGGTTATTCATCTTTTAAAATCTGAGTAATCAATGATAGCTTTACAATATTAAAATCTGCTAACTTATTCTTAGATAAAATTGACCATTTACTTTGTGTTTTAATGTATTGAAGATGATAAATCCCACTGAAAATTAATCTACTTAACTCCCATTTTGTCCTAAATAAAGATGAGCTAAATGTCCTCATTTTCCCATTGATACCAAAAAGGAAAAAAGTCATTTAAATGGTACTCATAGGTTTTCTGTTTTAAAAAAAATGGGGGTGCCTGGGTGGCTCAGTGGGTTAAGCCTCTGCTTTCAGCTCAGGTCATGATCTCAGAGTCCTGGATCGAGCCCCGCATCGGGCTCTCTGCTCGGCGGGGAGCCTGCCTCCTCCTCTCTCTCTCTGCCTGCCTCTCTGCCTACTTGTGATCTCTGTCAAATAAATAAATAAAATTTTTTTAAAAATGTAAAAAAATTGTTAATGTAAGTTACAAAAAATTAAAAACAACTTTAAAAATATAAATATATTGCTGAAATCTCGTTTCTGGCCAGTATAATTATTAAATAACCATTAAGGACAAACTTTATGATAATTTTTTAAGATAGATGGCATTTAGATAAACAGATGACAGAGAGAGAAGAGAGAAAGAGATACAACACCTTAAGTATATGTATGAATAACTGAATTTGTGCTAATATTGAATTTTGGCAACTTAAAAAAATAAGTTAATCCTTAAATTCACATTCAAAACTTACTTGAAAAAACTATTTTTATTAAAGATTTGAGACACCAACAAACTTTCCACTTCAATTTTATGTTCAAAAATTCCACGTAAAAGCAAAGCTGTCAGAAAAATTATGCAATTCAGTGAGATTGTCAACACAGAACAGAATTTTTCTTCTACCTTATATTTCAGAAGTCTTCTTACGAGTTGAGTTTTATAGGTGACCTACATTCTGCAGTCACCCCAGTCTGACTTCTCACAATACAGAATAAAAGTGTTAGTCTCATATTTGAGCACTTTATATTAAACATTTATAAGATGAAAGAAATAGGCTGCCTAGTATATCTGGCCTGAAAGGAGTGTCAACTCAAAGGAAGCGTTTTATAAAAATCATGGTATTACATCACTTTGAGTTCCATTTTAATGGGAACTAGTTACTGGGGCACAAGGAATTCTGAATATACTCTTATCCTTATCACATCATGTCTCACCTACAATTGCTTCCCTTTTAGCCTTTATTCATAAATATTTGCCTTCTGTCTACATTCAACATACATCTATAGTAATCAGAATGAGATTGATGAAATGCAAACCAGATGTGCTCCCTCAGCTTAGAAGTTTTCAGTGACTTCCCATTATCCTTAATTAAGATAAATCTAAAATTATCCACATGGACTGTAAGACCATGTGATCTTGCCCCATCTCTTTCTCAAGCTTCATCCCAAGCTGCGCACCTTCTCATTTCCACATTCCATTCACATTGGCCTTCCTTAACTCCTCATCCATGCTCCTTCTCACTCCAGTGTCTTGCACATCTGTTCCTCCTGCCTGTAGTGTTCTCCTCTCTCCTCCTCTTTTATCAAGATAACTCCTAGCCATGCTCATCTCAAGCTGCATTACCTCAGGATGATTTTCCCAATCTATGTAAGTCCCCTGTTGTAAACTCTCAGATTTTTCTGCAGTTCTCCATCATGGTACCTACCATCCTTGCAATTTCTTTTCTGATTTCCACCTGTTCAACAAAATTATAAATGCACAAGGGCAAGGATTATGTCTATCATGTTCACTGTTGATTATCCTAGTACCTTCCATGGAGTAGCCAGATGTTTGAGGAATATCTGAAGAATCAATTTAAAAAAATGGAAAGAACTGATATTTCAAAGCATAGCTAAGAATTTATATAGTAAATGAAAGGGCAAGAGAAAAAAATAGATCTAGTTTGTTTTAATGAATTTTACTTTAAACATAAATAAAAGGAAAGAATAACAAAGATAAAAGCAGAAATAAGTAAAATATTAAAAGACAGAGAAACTCAAGAACACCGAATTTGTTTCTTTAATAAATTGATAACGTCCTAACAAGACCATTTAAGTATATTACCAACATCAAAAATGAAACAAAGACATTATTACAGATAATACAGCCTTTGAAAGGATAATAAGAAGATGCTACAAAAAATTTTATACTGATAAAATGGGCACATCTGAAGAGTGGATAAATATATTTTGTTATGTTGACATTATGGATATATTACATGATATGTAGCAATATAAAGAGGAATGTAATATTGACACTTACAACATTCTATAGAATGACAGAGACTGTCACAAAAGAAAACGCATTATCTATTTCCATTTATATGACGTCTATAAACAGGCAAAAATAGTTAATGGAGACAAATAAAAGAATTATGGTTGTCATTTGGGGCTGGTATTGACTAGAAAAGGAAATGGGGAAAATTTCTAGGACACTCTTCCTTAACGGAGTGCTGTGAAAGGATCAAGTTTCACATAAAATTATCTGAGTGACTATTGTTCCAGTTCTCCTAATATTAGGAGATGCACAATACCTGCCTAGATGCACAAGAGGTAAGTTAATTCATTAGAAATAGTATATGCCACCAGCTTTAGGGTTTAATTCTCTCCTACAGCCCCAGTTGAGAACCATCTAGGGCCCTATGGTCCCATACTATAACCACTAGTACATGTGGTCATACAAATTAAATTTAAAGTACTTCAAATTAAATTAAAAATTCAGTTCCTGAGGCAGACTACTACATCTCAAATGCTCAAAAATCACGTGTGTAGTGGCTACTACATTGGCAGCACAGATACAGGACATTATCAACATCAGAGAAAGTTCTATTGGACAGTGTTCATTTATGGTGGGGTGATGGTTATTTGGGTTCTTACAATTGTCAAAGTTTATTGAACTACAAACTTAATATCCATGCATTTAACTGTATGTCTATTTTACCTCTAATTAAAAAATTTTAAAACTAGTAAATATAGTTTTAAATCATATAAGAATAAGATTTAAAGTTCAATGATAGTGGGCGCCTGAGTGGCGCAGTGGGTTAAAGCCTCTGTCTTCGGTTCAGGTCATGAACCCAGGGTCCTGGGATAGAGCCCCGCATCAGGCTCTCTGCTCAGTGGGGAGCCTGCTTCCTCCTCTCTCTCTCTGCCTGCCTCTCTGTCTACTTGTGATTTCTCTCTCTGTCAAATAAATAAATAAAAATCTTTAAAAAAAAAAAGTTCAATGATAGTAATGTGCTATTGTCCCATGAATCATGGAAAACAAAAATCCATTTTCTTATTTTCTTTTATCAGTTTTCATAATATAACAAATCTAATGAACTACAGCATTTCATATGATTTTCAATCTTGAGTAATCACTTTCCATGAAAAGGGCAATTTGGAAATGTATATCTGAGCTTGAGTTCATTCTGTAATATAATTAATACCCCCAGGGCTGGTCAGATTTGTACTACATTCATTTCACCCAATTTGTCTGTAAAGGATTACAGGACCAGAGTATATTGTGGCAATATGTGGACTAAATACTTAATATTCAAGATAGGATTTAACACAGCACAGTTGGTGAAAAGCATCACTACCACTACATATAACAAAACATCTTCAATTAAATTAAATATATCAGCATTTTTCATAAAGTCAAGCAACCAGACTTCATATTATAAAACCACAAGACTCTATTAATTGGACTCTAAAATTAACTTGCTAAGTAAGTATTGCTAAGTAAGTAAAATCAAAGAGAATATATAGATTTCAAAGGCATTGGTTTAGACCAAAATGTCTTAGAAGCAAAAATCAAAGTCACCAGTGGTTGTTCTCAGTAAGTATCCAACTTAAAGTAAAATGTGATATTCATTCCAAATAAACAAGCAAAAACAGGAAAATGAAAGAAAAAATGTCTCTGTCTCTTGGACTATCCTACAGTTAATTTCCTATCAAGACCATATTCACCTTAAAAAAAAAAAAAAATCCCGGAGCACACCTGGGTGGCCCAGTGGGTTAAAGCCTCTGCCTTCGGCTCAGGTCATGATCCCAGGGTCCTGGGATCCAGCCCCGCATAGGGCTCTCTGCTCAGCAGGGAGCCTGCTTCCTCCTCTCTCTCTGCCTGCTTCTCTGCCTACTTGTGATCTCCATTTGTCAAATAAATAAATAAAATCTAAAAAAAAAAAAAAAGTCCCGGTCATACAAAATTTAATAGCTGAATTACTGTCCATGGTCTAAGCACATATACAGACATACGATTTGGTGCCCATATGCCTAAGTCTGCCTTAA
>RCUC01133880.1:0-36114 GCA_003697995.1 Taxidea taxus jeffersonii | reverse complement strand
TTTTTTTTTCCTTAAGTAAACCTTAGTTATTTTCTTTTGCTTGCATCAAAAGTCCCTAATAGATACATTTATATTTTTATACAAAATATGAGATTATAATTGCTGTTACCTACAAACTAACTAATAACAAATTTTAAAATGATAGTTATCTGGATTATGAAATAAATGTGAAAGAAGTTGGTTTTCATAAGTTAAATTAATAGAGAAACACATTAATTTGGCCAAAGGTGAGAAATACTAAATCAGCATATAGCAACATTTTTGCTTTTAGTTCCTATTTTAAAGAATGAGTTATTAACTCAGATAAAAACATCCATTTATTGAAATGGGTCTTCATTATTTCTCCTGTTAATATCTTGGTACAATATTATGATATGCAAACATGGTTAAAATTTTCAATATTATATGTGAGTGTAAAGATTAATGAATATGATTTAAAGCAAAGAATTAGCCTTTGTAATGCATATAATATCCTAATTTAGGAGATGGCAAACTTCTTCTGTAACAGACCATGTATTTTCAGTTTTGGTAGCCATAGAGCTCCATTAAGCCTTCTAAATTTTATGTAAGTGCAAACGCTGCCTTTGCTAATACATACTGGAAGAAGCGTGGCTCTATTCCAATAAAACTTCATCTGCAAAGCAGACTGCCCTCCAGATTTGGCTTTTAGGCAATAATTTATAGATCCTTGCCCTAAGTTGTCAAAGTCTGCTTTATAAATTTCCATAATGAAATATGCTTGTAATGATAATGAAATAGAAATCCTATCCTAATACTCATCTGGGCAAGTAGGTGAATTGACTAATCATTTCTGCCATCCCCACCTATGTTATTAACAACAAATCACTATGTTACTAAAACCATGGCTAAAATGGTTTCATAGGTACACCTACCATACAGCTAATATTGCTGCTCTATACCTGTAATAATTAACTGTAGAAATAATAGTCTATTCTTATTTAATTCAAAATATTATTTGTACTACGTCTAATTATGTTACAAATGTGTGTAAAGTTTAGTTTTTCCCTTTCATTGTTGTGAGAAAAAAAATTTCAAAGTATTTCATTCGTATATGTCTACATGTCGTACAAATCATTTAGATAAAGAATATGCATATATTTCATTAAAAATTCTATTAATTCTCCACATTTCTTTTCCTTTAAAAGAGGAGGAAAAATGTGTAAAACTAAAAGAAGAGAAGGAGAGAAGAGGAAAGAAATTGAAGTAAAAAATGTCTAGGGGCCTCATATCTTGCCAGAAGTGAACAATAAACAATCTCACTGATTAGCATCTCTTTTAGTAGAAATGCTTGAGCACCAGCCTGCGTACAAGATAAAAAATAAAGTGCTAAGATGTCTTTAAAATAAGCCATTAAATATGACTTATGTAGAGAATCCCACTTAAAGATGGCATAGTTAAGGTATTTTTTATCCATTTTTCCAAAACCCAATGGAGAAAAAAAGATTAAGAAAGGGAAAATTGTGTCTTTGGAAAAGAATGGAGATAGTTACAATTTTATCTAACAAACTGTAGCATCTCTAAGACAATTCATAACATGATATTTTAAAAATACGTGACAAATATGTTGATGATTTGAACAATTCTTTGAAGATAAAGTAGAACTCTTACCTTATTTTCTTATTATACTTTTGAAGTGTTTGTGTACTGTTTCACAGAGGCAAAGAGCATAAAGAAGACAAACTTAAAAAAGGAAAAAGAAAGGAAAGGAAAGGCGGGGAGAAGGAAGGAAGGAGGCGTGGAAGAAAGGAAGAGGGAGATAATAGTATAAGGAAATGGATGTCATCAACATGACTTTTGCTTTATGGGAAGAGAAAATACAGTGGAAAAGAAAAGGCTGAGTCTGTAGAGATTTAGATCAATATCACAGATCAGCAGGTGGGGATTGAGTCAACACAAAATCTTTCTTCTCCTTTTCAATCTTTGCATCTTAGATTCCCTACATGAGGACAATGATAGAGTTGAGGCAAAGTGGAATCAGAAAGGAGACACAGAAATAACTTTCATTTCCAGAGCCTGTGATTTAAAAACTAGATGGAATCACTGAATCATTAAGCACCAAAACTGAATACAGATCTGCTCAGAGGGATAAAGAAGATAACAAACTGGTTGAGAGTAAGTCTGAGAAAAGAAATGAAATTCAAATTCTTTTAATACCCAACCTTCCCATAACCTGTTTTTAAATAAATGCTTACCACCACAGTCTATGCATATAATTGGAAGAAAAGGAACATGAGGTAATGAAAGATAATAATAATCCTCCAGAGAAAAAAAATCAACTAAATGTAGATTTCAGGAAAAAATATTTCTAAACAAACAGTATTATAAAAATAACAAACTATAGAGAACATAATATATATTGAAGTTAAAAGTATTAGGAAATTTTTTAAGAAACCAGGGAGATAAAGTGAGGTTTCAAATTTTTAATGAGCAATGGCTAAAAACAGAAAAATAAAATTATTATAGAAATGAAGCACAATGTTAAAGAAATTACTTAAAAAAAGAAGAATTAAAATGACCAACCTGGACAATGATGCAATACCAGACAAAATTGAATCACAGAGCAATTTTATTTTCCTTAAGTTGCTTTGTTGGAAGGCCAAACAAACTTTTCCAACATATTCATAATTTTTTGACAAAAATAACATAATAAACAGAAATATATTTGTAGGCATAATAAAAATGCTTCTGAAATTCTGAAGTGACACTGTATTTCTCAGGTGAATATCAAAAATAATCAGCACCATGGCATATTCTGGTAGAGTCACTAAACAAAAAACTCTAGTGACCTTTATAAACAGCAGCACACATCACATGTACCTTCACACAGAAAAGCAAAGGCTCCAGCAACAAGTGGAAGAGACAGATACTGAATTTTGAATTCATTTAGTGTTAACTATGATGACTGTAGATATAGAAACAAATATGTTATACACTGACAATTAAAGTAATGCTGTAATTTATTATAGGAAGTGGGTAGTCTAAGTAGGAAAATATGAGATGTCAACACCACAGTCTTCTCTCTCTCTCTCTCCCTCTCTCTCTCTCTCAGATTTTATTTATTTGTCAGAGAGAGAGACCACAAGTAGGCAGAGTGACAGGCAGAGGTAGAGGGAGAAGCGGGCTCCCTGCCAAACAAGGAACCCAATGTGGGACTCAATCCCAGTACCCCAAAATTTGGAAGAGATAGCACTCAAAGAAGTCAAATATCCTCTTGTAATTATCTTTTTAAATTTTGGAAATATTTAAATATATACATATATCTTGTTAAGGAAGTACTTCCCTGAATTTCAACACTATCTTCAAATTCGTTTTTGTCTCACTAAGAAATGAAATGCATTTAAATATTTTATTTCATTTCGATAACCAGATATAGTCCAATCACAATTTATTACATGATATCTGATATGTAACTCTTTATAGGTAGGGAGGAATGTGTACAGTGCTGCTCACAAAAGCTTTAATATGATTGTATGTGAGTAAAGAGATTTCAAGTTATTGTAATACCCTTTTCATTTTTTCAAGCTGCTTGTTATTTTTATAAAAGTCATTTATTTATTTTTTTTAAAAAGTAAACTTTTTTTAAAGACTATGGAATACTTAGATATGTAGAAATACCTCCACTAGAAGATCATGTGTTGAAAATAATAGAGCAATGTTTTCAAGTGTATGTCCTTGGCATTCTTTCTCAGCGCTACCTTATGAGCAACAAGCAAAAGGGACTTAATAAAGTTTAACATTCACATTGAATATAAGCCTCTTATCCTATTAGAAGCATTCCAATTAGAAGCATAAATATCACTTCTAAAAATATTACTGCTGAGGGGTTATTGTTGTTGGGTTTATGTGCCTTTTTTCTACACACCCCTCTTTTATTTCATGAAAAATATGAGGAAAAATTATAAACATTATTTCTAGGACTTGAGTATTATGACTGTGGAAATAACAAATGATGCTTTTAAATTTTTGAAATATTAATTCAGTGAATATAAACAGTACAAATTATGCTAGGGCAGAACAAATGATTGCATACTACTTCAAATCAATTGTATGTCAATGGCCAACAGACACATGAAAAAATGTTCAACATCACTTGGCATCAGGGACATACAAATAAATTATATATGGAATATAGGAAAGGGCACAGAGGATCATAGGGGAAGAGAGGGAAAACTTAATGGGAAGTCATCAAAGAGGGAGAAAACCCATGAGACTCTTAAGAAAACAAACTGAGGGTTAAGTTAAGAAAACAAACTGTCAGTTGATGGAGGGGCAGGGGGGCGTTGGAGTAATTAGGTGATGGGTATTAAGGAGGGCACATGATGTGATGAGCACTAGGTGTTATACACAACTGATAAATTGTTGAACACTACATCTGAGACTAATGATGTACTATATGTTAGCTAATTGAATTTAAATTAAAATGTCAATTATATGTCTGCTCACATTATCTGTTAAGATAGTTGAAATAAGAAAATTATGCTTTATGGCACTGTTAAATTTGTAGGTCCAATACTGATGACAAAACTTATGTAATAAAAATATTTATTGAGGGCGCCTAGGTGGCTTAGTTAGTTAAGCAACTGCCTTTGGCTCAGGTCATGATCCTGGAGTCCCAGGATCCAGTCCTGCTCAGTGGGGATTCTGCTTCTCCCTCTGACCTCTCACCTCTCATGCTCTCTCTCTATCTCAAATAAATACATAAAATATTTTTTAAAAATTTATTGAATCACTATCAATATCATAAACATCTGGCTTGAACTCCATGAAGCTTAGCCATGTACATGATTAACTGTAACACCTTTCACCAGTTTCAGAGGATACTTTTAAATACAGAAAGATGGGGCACCTGGGTGGCTCAGTTTGTTAAGCATCTGCCTTTGGCTCAGGTCATGATCCCAGGATTCTGGGATTGATCCCTGTGTCAGGCTCCCTGCACAGCTGGGAGCCTGCTTCTCTTTCCCCCTTCTCATGCTCTCTCTCTCTTTCTCACTCTCAAATAAATCAATAAAATCTTTAAAAAATAAATAAGTAAATCCAGGAAGATGAATTGATACACTGATGTTAAATTTGAGTTGTTAAAATGAACTAATTATCAATTCATGGGTCATGATTATATATTTGAGATTTTGGATATATAAAATATGAAATTTAAAAATGCTAGCAGAAAGAGAGGGAGGGAAGGGAAGGAAGGAAAGGAAAGGAAAGGAAGATTAACACAACTGTAATAGGAAATAAGTTTATTGTGAAAGAGCAATAACACAGTGGTTGCCTAGAGGGGAAATCTCATCTGCTGTAATAAACATCAAGGTAAGAAGCCAAAATGAATTTGAACAATTTTCTCTCTCTAGCAAGAAAATTGAACAAGAAAGTTGTTCATCACTACTGGTCACATTCCCTGCTGTTATGTGAAATTGTTCTAAAGACTTTCTGGTTAAAAAGCTATTAGTTAGAGATTTATGTAACATGTAAATTGGGATAGTGGCATACACATTCTCTGAAGGTGTTTGGAGCTAGGCTCTGAAGGGAGAAATTTTGTTAATTTTATGAGTATTTTTAGCTTTTCATCTCTGTCTGAATGTCACAGATACCTATCTTTTACTTCCCATTAAAGCCAATAAAGAAACAAGTTGAAATGAAATTTGTCATTAACAATGAAGAAAGTTGCTTATGGTAGCTATTTGACTTGAAGCTGGAAGTATACAGATCTTAGGAGTATAGGATTATACATAGGAGTAATAAATGCCACACCCTTTGCAGAGCAGGAAAGAATGAAAGACAAAGTTGCCTCAAATGAAGGAGACTATATTTATTTATTTTTTTTCTTCAAGATATCTGATCTCATATGGTCACTCAAATTGGGGCAAGAAGCTTCAAAGTTAAACCTAAAAGCATTGTGTTATCTTGATCTTGACATCTACCTACTGATAAAATAAAAGCAACTTTGGAATGAAGGGGATTCCATTTTATACCTCAGCATTCTCTGAAGTTTTACAAGCATACCTTTCAGACCTTTTCTTCCATGTTTATTTCATATATCTAATGATGAATTACAATTAAAGCATAGATACTATCACCCTCCCATTTTATTAACTTGTTCCCTTTTGACTTTTCAGAGCTAGTGATCATATTCTATAATGAGATTTGACTTTTGCAAAGCATGTGGCTGTTCATGAAATGGTTAAATCATAGAGGGTGCATTCTCCACCCTTAATTTTAAGTCTCAAATTTAAAGGATAAAGTTTAAAGCTTCACATTTGATTCTCCCTGAATTTGTGTTGATTCAAAGCACCTAATTTTTTCACTATTTTAACCTAATATAGGAACAAAAGAAAATATTTAGAAGGTTCTCAGTGCTCCAAATTTTTCATATTACTAAGTCAAATTTAGGTTTGAAACAATTTTTACTTCATGATGCAGAGCTATTTTGGACAGACATATCCTCTTTATCCTAAAACAAAAGAATCATGGTAATATGAGAGGGTAATGTAACAATTTATATTACTTAATAAAAACTTTTAAAAATAAACAAAGAAACAATAGAACTATAGCATAATCAGTAAAGTATCTTTTCATTGATAATTGATTCTAAGATCTGCCATAATCTGAAAGTCAGTATTCAGATAATAGAGAACTTCCTTTTATTCCCCCCATACTTTTTTTCATGCATTTCTAATTGTTGGAAGAAGGTATTTCACAAAATAGGGCACAAGTGTTTGAATCTTGATTATACATACCTTCTTAAGTCTACTCCTGTAGACTTTGCATAGAGGGTGGAGCCTGCTGTGGGACTTGATCTCAAACCTTGAAATCAGGACCTGAGCCAAAATCAGGAGTTGGGCGCTAAACCAACTATGATACTAAGAAACTCCTAGTTTGTCACTGTCTTTCTTTTTTTTTTTAATTAATTTTTTAATTAACATATAGTGTATTGTTTGCTTCAGTATAGGTCTGTGAATCATTAGTCTTGCACAATTCACAGCACTCACCATAGCACATACCCACTCCAATGTCCATAACCCAGAGACCCTATCCCTCCCAACCCCACCCCCAGAAACCCTCAGTTTGTATCATGAGCTTAAGAGTCTCTTATGGTTTGTCTCCCTCCCTGGTCCCATCTTGTTTCCATTTTTACCTCCCTGCCCCACTTGACCCTCCAGGCCTGCCTATCAAATTCCACATATAAGAGAGATCATATGATAACTGTCTTTCTCTGATTGATTTATTTTGCTTAGCATAATACTCTCTAGTTCCATCCACGTTATTGCAAATGGCAAGATTTCAGCTTTTTGATGGCTGCATAGTATTCCATTGTGTATATCTCTCTCTCTCTCTCTCATCCATCCATCTATCTATCTATCATCTATCTATCTATCTATCTATCTATCTATCTATCTATCTATCTATCTATCACTTCTTCTTTACCCATTCATTTCTTGACAGATATCTAGTTTCTTTCCATAGAGACTATTGTGGGCATTGCTACAATAAACATTCAGGTGCACATGCCCCTTCCGATCACTATGTTTGTATCTTTAGGGTAAATACCCAGTAGTGCAATTGCTGGGTCATAGAGTAGCTCTATTTTCAACTTTTTGAGGAACATCCATGCTGTTTTCCAGAGTGGTTGCACCAGCTTTCATTCCCAATGACAGTGTAGGAGGGTTTCCCTTTCTCCACATCCTCTCCAAAATTTATCATTTCCTGACATTAATTTTAGCCATTCTGAGTGCTATGAGGTGGTATATCATTGTAATTTTGATTTGTATTTTCCTGATGCCAAGTGATGTGGAGCACTTTTTCATGTGTCTGGTGGCCATCTGCATGTCTTCTTTGCAGAAATGTCTGTTCATGTCCTCTGCCCATTTCTTGATTGGATTATTTGTTCTTTGGGTGTTGAGTTTGCTAAGCTCTTTATAGATTTTGGATACTAGCCCTTTATCTGATATGTCATTTGCAAATATCTTCTCCCATTCTGTCAGTTGTCTTTTGGTTTTGTGAATATCTTCTCGCGTTCCTTGGGTTGCTTCTTTGTTTTGTTGACTGTTTCCTTTGCTGTGCAAAAGCTTTTGATCTTGATGAAGTCCCAATAGTTCATTTTTTCCCTTGCTTCCCTTGCCTTTGGCATTGTTCCTAGGAAGAAGTTGCTGCAGCTGAGGTCAGTGAGATTGCTGCCTGTGTTCTCAAGGATTTTGATGGATTCCTGTCTCACATGGAGGTCTTTCATTCATTTTGAGTCTATCTTTGTGGTTTAAGGAAATGGTCCTTTTCTGCATGTGGCTGTCCAAATTTTCCCAACACCATTTATTGAAGAGACTGTCTTTTTTCCATTGGACATTCTTTCCTACTTTGTCAAAGATTAGTTGACCATAGAGTTGAGGGTCTACTTCTGGGTTCTCTATTCTGTTCCATTGACCTATGTGTCTGTTTTTGTGCCAGTACCATACTGTCTTGATGATGACAGCTTTGTAGTAGAGCTTGAAGTCTGGAATTGTGATGCCACCAACTTTGGCTTTTTTTTTTTTTTCAACATTCCTATTCAAGGTCTTTTCTGGTTCCATGTAAATTTTAGGATTATTTGTTCCATTTCTTTGAAAAAATGGATGGTATTTTGATAGAGATTGCATTAAATGTGTAGATTGCTTTAGGTAGCGTAGACATTTTCACAATATTTGTTCTTCCAATCCATGGAACATTTTTCCATTTCTTTGGGTCTTCCTCATTTTCTTTCATGAGTACTTTATAGTTTTCTGAGTACAGATTCTTTGCATCTTTGGTTAGGTTTATTCCTAGGTATCTTGTGGTTTGGAGTGCAATTGTAAATGGGATTGACTCCTTCATGTCTTCTTTCTTCTGTCTTGCTGTTAGTGTATAGAAATGCAACTGATTTCTGTGCATTGATTTTATATCCTGACACTTTACTGAATTCCTGTACAAGTTCTAGCAGTTTTGGAGTGGAGACTTTTAGGTTTTCCACATGAGGTATCATATTATCTGCAAAGGTGAGAGTTTGACTCCTTCTTTGCCAATCCAGATGCCTTTTATTTCTTTTTGTTGTCTGATTGCTGAGGCTAGGACTTCTAGTACTATGTTGAATAGCAGTGGTGAGAGTGGCCATCCCTGCTGTGTTCCTGACCTTAGCAGAAAAGCTCTCAGTTTTTCCCCATTGAGAATGTTACTTGCTGTGGGTTTTAAATAGATGGCTTTTATGGTATTGAGGTATGTACCCTGTATACCAATACTGTGAAGAGTTTTGATCAAGAGAGGATGCTGTACTTTGTCAAAGTTTCTTAGAATCTATTGAGAGTATCATATGGTTCTTGTTGTTTCTTTTTTTTTTTTTTTAAGATTTATTTCCCTATTTGACAGAGAGAGAGAAAAAGCACAAGCAGATGGAGTGGCAGAGGGAGAGGCAGACTCCCTGAGGAGCTGGGAGTCTCATGTGGGGCTCGATCCCAGGACTCTGGGACCATAACCTGAGCCAGAGACAGACACTTAACCGGCTGAGCCACCCAGGTGCCCCTGTTCTTTCTTTTTTTAATGTATTGCATTAATTTGTTGATTAATTTAATCAGTTAAAAACTGATTGATTTGCAGATGTTGAACCAACCTTGCATCCCAAGAATAAATCCCACTTAGTCGTGGTGAATAATCCTTTTAAAGTACTGTTGGACCCTTTTGGCTAGTGTTTTGGTGAGAATTTTCACATCTATGTTCATCAAGGATATTGGTCTGTAATTGTCCTTTTTGATGGGGGTCTTTGTCTGGTTTGGGGATCAAGGTAATGCTGGCCTCATAAAATGGGTTTGGAAGTTTTCCTTCCATTTCTATTTTTTTGGAACAGTTTCAGGATAATAGGTATTAATTCTTCTTTAAATGTTTGGTAGAATTTCCCTGGGAAGCCGTCTGGCCATGGGCTCTTGTTTTTGGGAGATTTTTGATGACTGCTTCCATCTCCTTACTGGCTATGGTTGTGTTCAGGTTTCCTATTTCTTCTTGGTTCAGTTTTGGTAGTTTATACGTCTCTAGAAATGTATCCATTTCTTTCAGATTGTCAAATTTGCTGGCATATAATTGCTCATAATATATTCTTATAATTGATTGTATTTCCTTGGTGTTGGTTGTGATCTCTCCTCTTTCATTCATGATTTTATTAATTTGGGTCCTTTCTCTTTTCTTTTTGATAAGTCTGGCTGGGGTTTTTTCAAACTTATTAATTCTTTCAGAGAATCTGCTCTTAGTTTTGTTGATTTGCTCTTTTTTTTTATTTCTATCTCATTGATTTCTGCTCTGATCTTTATGATTTCTCTTGTCCTGCTGGGTTTAAGTTTTCTTTACTGTTCTTTCTCCAGCTCTTTAGGTGTAGGGTTAGGTTGTATACTTGAGACCTTTATTGTTTCTTGAGAAATGCTTATATGGCTGTATACTTCCCTTTCAGGACCGCCTTTGCTGTGTCTCACAGATTTTGAATAGTTGTGTTTTCATTTTCTTTTGTTTCTATGATTTTAAAAAATTTTTCTTTAATTTTTTGGTTGACCCATTCGTTCTTTAGTAGGATGCTCTTTAACCCCCATATATTTGAGTTCTTCCCAACTTTCCACTTGTGGTTGAATTCTAGTTTCAAGGCACTGTGATCTGAAAATATGCAAGGAATGATTTCAATATTTTGGTACTGGTTGAGACCTTATTTATGACCCAGGGTGTGATCTATTGTAAAGACTGTTCCATGTACAGTAGAGAAAAATGTGTATTTTGTTACTTTGGGATGGAATGTTCTGAATATATCTGTGATGTCTATCTAGTTCAGTTTATCATATAAAGCCTTTATTTTCTTGGTGATCTTTTATTTAGCTGTTCTGTCCATTTCAATGAGGGGGGATGTTAAAGTCCCCTAGTACTGTTGTATTATTGTGGATCTGTGTCTTTTATTTTGTTATTAATTTGTTTATATAATTGGCTGCTCCCATGTTAGAGGCATAGATATTTATAAGTGTTAGGTCTTCTTGTTGGATAGACCCTTCAAGTATGATACAGTGCCCTTCCTCATCTCTTATTATAGTCTTTGGCGTAAAGTCTAATTGATCTGATATAAGGATTGCCACCCCAGCTTTCTTTTGATGTCCATTAGCATGGTAAGTTGTTTTCCACCCCCTCACTTTTAATCCGGAGGTGTCTTTGGATCTAAAATGAGTTTCTTTTAGACAGCATATAGATTTATCGATTAGTCTTTTTTTTTCAATCTGTTCTGATACGCTGTGTCTTTTGATTGGGGCATTTAGCCCTTTTACATTCAGGGTAACTATTGAAAGATACGAATTTAGTGCCATTGTATTGCCTATAAGATAAATGTTACTGTATATTGTCTCTTCTCCTTTCTGGTCTGTAACTTTAAGGTTCTCTTTTGGCTTAGATGACCCCTTTCAGTATTTCCTGTAGAGCTGGTTTGGTGTTTGCAAATTCTTTTAGCTTTTGTTTGTCCTGGATGCTTTTTATCTCTCCTTCTATTTTCAATGATAGCCTAGCTGGATATAGTATTTTTGGCTGCATATTTTTCCACATTTAGCACTCTGAATGTATCATGCCAGTCCTTTCTGGCCTGCTAGGTCTCTATGGATAGGTCTGATGCCAATCTAATATTTCTACCATTGTATATTACAGACTTCTTGTCCCAAGCTACTTTCAGGGTTTTCTCTTTGTCACTGAGACTTGAA
The DNA here is from genome assembly GCA_003697995.1 of Taxidea taxus jeffersonii. Lineage (NCBI taxonomy): Eukaryota > Metazoa > Chordata > Mammalia > Carnivora > Mustelidae > Taxidea > Taxidea taxus. Next base: position 24,385 of record RCUC01133880.1, on the reverse strand, counting down.
AGTTTTACTATTAGATGACAGGGTGTGGACCACTTTTTATTGATTCTGAGGGGGGTTCTTTGTGCCTCTTGGATTTGAGTGCTTATTCCCTTCACCAAATTAGGGAAAATATCTGCTATAATTGGCTCCTTTATTCCTTCTTCCCCCCTCTCTCTTTCTTCTTCTTCTGGAATCACAGTTATTCTCATATTGTTTCATCTTATGATATAACTCATCTCTCGAATTCTCCCCTCATGGTCCAGTAGTTGTTTATCTCTCTTTTTCTCAGCTTCTTTATTCTCCATCATTTGGTCTTCTGTATCACTAACTCTCTCTTTTGCCTCACTTATCCTAGCAGTAAGAACCTCCATTTTTTATTTCACCTCATTAATAGCTTTTTAAATTTCAAGTTGGTTAGATTTTAGTAACTTTATTTCTCCAAAAAGGGATTTTATTTCTCCAGAAAGGGATTCTCTAGTATCTTCCATGCTTTTTTCTAGCCCAGGTAGTACCTGGCTAATCGTCATTCTGAGCTCTAGATCTCACATCTTACTAATGTCTGTATTGATTAAGTCCCTAGCCTTCAGTACTGCCTCTTGGCTTTTTGTTTGTTTGTTTGAGGTGAGTTTTTCTGCCTTGTCATTTTATCCATGTAAGAATAGAGGAGTGAGAGAACAAAATACTAAAAGGATAGCAACAACCCTAGAAAAATTTCCACTAACCAAATAGGAAGAGCCCTGAAACTGGGTGTACGTGGGGAGGAGGGGAAAAGAAAGGGGGGGAAATATATATATATATATATATATATAGTCACACATATTAGACTGGTGAATAGAAGAGAGCCACAGAGCCACACACTTGATTTTGGGTGTAGTTTGGTCTGGTAGAGGAAACTACCTCCCAAAATTTTACAGAAAGAAAAACATATATATATATATATGTATATATATATATACATATATATGTATATATATATACACACACACACACACACACAAAATAAAGGTAAACACAATGAATGGATGGAATATGACTGTAAAGATGGAAATTAAAAAAAGATTCTGAAAAAGGAATTGATAAGAAGTTGGTTTAAAAAAGAAAAAAAGAAAGAATATGATCAGGCTGGAAACTAGAACAAAGCTATGTGCTAGATTTAGGGTATATTTTGATCTGCTAGAAGAAACTTTATCCCAAAATTTTAGGGAAAGAAAAACCTACATGTATACAAAAAATAAGGCTAAATACAATGAAGGACTAGAATATGACTATAACAATGAAAATTTAAAAAGATTTTTAAGAAGATATTGATAAGCTAATAGTTAAAAACATTAAAATAGGAAAGAAGAAAAAATTTTTAAAATAGAATAAGAAAAAAATAAAATTAAAAAAAATTTAACTTTGAAAGACTGAAGAATCATCGTGGGGAAAAGCCATGAATTCTATGTGTTGCATTCCCCTAGCTCTGGAGTTCCACAGTTCTCACTGTTGTGTGAATTTGGTCTTGGCTGGATGTTCTTGCTGATCTTCTGGGGTGGGGGCCTGTTGCAGTGATTCTCAAATATCTTTGCCTGAAGCAGAATTGTACCACCCTTGCCAGGGGCCAGGCTAAGTAATCTCCTTTCAGTTTGGTCTCCATAGCTTTTGTTCTCTGAACACTTTCAGTACAGCTTTGGAGAGCAGCAATGAAAATGGCGGCTGCCCAGTCTTAGGCCTGTAGGAGCCAAGAGCTCAGGACCCCACTCCTCAGTGTGCCAGTGTGCCCTCAGAGAAAAGCAGTCAATCATTCCCATCTCTCTGGTTTGTGGCCACACTCCACACTCACCCAACCTGTGACCGATCGTTTCTATCTCTGGTGCACAGCCCCATTTGGAGCCTCCAAACCCAGCAGATTCCTGCCACATGCCCCGTGCTGCTCCTCCCAGAGGAAGTAGGAGGGAATCTCCCTGTATCTGCCACTTGTGGGGTCCCTGCTCAAAGAGCAATTTCCCAACAGTTCCTCAGATCACAGTTTAAGGTAAACTTGAGTGGAGAGCCCCCTCCTCAGTTCCATCTCTGTAGCCAGCTTTCCCGCTCCAATTCCTGGGGGCTCTGCCACACTCAGGCGTCCCCGGTCTTTCTGTGACCCCACAGGTCCTGAAACCACACTGTCCTTGCAAGGGCTCCACCACCTGTTTAGCCTCTGGAGCAATGTCCCTCAGTGGAGCCGACTTCTAAAAGTCCTGATTTTGTGCTCTGCTGTTCTACTGCTTGCTGGGAGACAACCCCTCCCTCTGCAGTCTATCTTCCCATATGTCACCTCAGATTCACTTCTCTACATGTCCTACCTTCCAGAAACTGGTCGATTTTTTGTTCCTAGAATTGCTGCTCTTCTCTTTGCTCTCCTATTGAGTTTGTAAGTGTTCAGAGTGGTTTGATAACTATTTAGCTGAACTCCTGGGGTCCAATGATATTAGGTCTCCTACTCTTCTGTCATCTTGCTCCTCCCTCCAGTTTGGCCCTTTCTAAATGGTCATTTTAACAAGTATCATCAGTCCCTAAACTTGTGTATCTTTTTTCTAGATTTGTAAGTGGGACCATAAACACACACACAAGCACACACACGTCAGAAAATGGTGGGATTTCATGATATTGACCTATTATGGTTTTGGTTTTTCTGTTTTCTAAATAAAACTAAGAGCCAATTTAAGCTGTTAAATGATCTTCTAATTATAAAAGGGAATTAAAATAGTACATGAAGTTGCTTCAAAGAATAAATGGAAAAGTTAGTTTTAAGAATAATAAAAGTCACCCAACACCTTGATAGTACGTTGTAAAGAACTGTTCCCCCCTATTTCTCTTGTCAGAATACTGTTTGTCTGGGGCATCTGGGTGGCTCAGTGGGTTAGGCCTCTGCCTTTGGCTCAGGTCATGATCTCAGGGTCCTGGGATCAAGCCCTACATCAGGCTCCCTGCTCAGTCTCAAGCCCCACATCAGTCTCCCTGCTCAGCCTGCTTCCCCCTCTCTCTCTGCCTGCCTCTCTGCCTACTTTTAATCTCTCTCTCTCTGTGTCAAATAAATAAATAAAATATTTTTAAAAAGAAAGAATACTGTTTGTCTGCTTCTGTCTGTTTCCTCTAGTTCATTTTTCACTCTTCAAGCCAAAGTATGTTTATTTCAGCAGGTAAAACATTCATTGGCTAGCATATTTAAATTTATACTTTAATCATGTCTTATTATGGAACAGCTAAGTGTTATTTATCATAGTGTTCTGAGGTAACAATGGCACTCTATAAATACTGGGTATTTTTTAGAAAATTTATGTCTTGTCTTGGCAGTGTGGTGAAACTCTAATAGTGGATATCTAGTGAGAGCATCAGATGAAAGCAAATCAGTACCTGGACAGAGGAGTTCAGAGTAGATAAGAACTATCATATATGAGAACCTAAATTGAAATTTTTGAGATTCAAGCCCATTTTATTTGCACCATAAAAATTCTATTTTGTGGATAGATATTACATTTTAGAAAAAAAAGTTATTCGTCTTAACAAGAAATGAAATGGATTAGTTTTACTTTAGACCTGAAGGATAACAATCCATATACACCCACATATAAGAAAATACTCTCAAAGAGTCTTCCAAATTAAAAGAGAGTGTGTGAGAAATTGTGAGATTGTCTTATTTATAAGATATTCATCTGCATTATACTTATCTTTTAATTTTAAGAAAATCACTCTGATTTAAAACATCAGTTTACTAAAGCATGACCTGCACAGATACATAAAATTGGAGCTTAATGATTCTGATTCTCAAAAGAAAGCCTTGTAGCTCCAAACATGTTGAATTTAATCAAGAATACAATATATAGAGTATAAGGCAATTTCTGTTCTATTCTTTGATTTCTACCTTATTTTTTCATCAGCTCAAAAATTATTTAATATATACTTTTTAAAATGAAATAATTTCTTTTCTGAATATAAAACCAGGCGCAATGCAGAGAACTTTCAAAATATAGGGGACAAAAAAGGCAAAGGCTAAATTTACTCAAGCTCTTCCATTAAGCCTGTGGATACAAATGAAATCATACAAAGATGGTAAATCTTACTCTATGGCAAAGTTGGTGAGTTTTTCTTTCTCATCTGATTTATTCTGTACACTTAGGAAGATCCCAAAAGCATAGCTCATGCCCCATAATCTCATCAAGGGTTTTCATGAAAGTTTGTCAGTTTGCAGCTGTATCTCTTAGATCTCCCAAGAATTTGCATATATTTCCTTTAGGGTCTGGATGAGGTGATAAACCAAGCGATATCAACCAAGTGATAAAACCAAGTGAAAGGACCACTGCTCTATTCTCAAATGATGATGAAGCTTGTTACATGTTCCCATCAATGCACATCTCTTGGTCAGCCTGTCAATATAACAGACATGACCTGTTACAGATGATTCCCAGAAGAAGGTGCTTGCCACAAAAGAATGTAAAAATCACCTGCTGTGCCACCACCTAAATATAACCATTCTAAACTTTTCATGTGTTTTCAATGTATTATTCTCTATACATGTATTTTCTTAAATATTTGCTTATATAATACTGTGTGTCTTGCTTTTGGCCTAAGTTTTATTATACAAATAGTTTATTAGACCCCCTACATATTTAAGGCAACACTTTCATATTTTGTTGTGTTTCCTTGTGTACCTGTATGGTAGTTTATTTTATATTTTCATATTGTTTATTTTTGTTATTTCCAAATGTTTATTATTATAGATTTTATCAAGCTATGAACATATTTATTCATACAATTTACCTCACATTTTTTATTTAATTAGAATTGGTCTTTAAAAGGGAATTGACCTTGAATATAGGCATTTTTAAGAATTTGAACCCAGTTTACTATCTTTACAGTTGGTTCTACCAATATACACTGAAATGCACAATCTCTAAGTGCACCTATATCACCAGAACCTTGCCAGCATTTGATTAGCTATCATTATTTTAAATAATGATACCCTTTCTCTTATTTTTCTTAATGTCTTTATCACATTAAAAATTGAACTTACCCTCACTTGACAAAATAATTAGGGAGTTAAAAGAGAATTTGTTAGCCCTAACCCAGGAAATTTTCACCACCCTGTGTGGAACCAAGGGAGGTTTCTTTTTTTTTTTTTAATCATTTAAAAAATGCAACTTGGTTTAAATATATTTAATATAGACTTTGTGATAAGTTAACAAGTTCAAACTTTTTTAGAGGTTTGCATTATCTATGAGTTATACATAATAACAGTTCTGGTAATAAATTCCCATGTTTCTAATGAAGAAAAACATGTACACAAATAAAATACACATTTTTCTTTATTCATAGGACAGAGAAAAACTTATTTGGGAGTGACTTAAAAGTATCAACTAGAAAGGTAAACTTTGGTTGTTGAATAATAGAATGAGGCACAGTTTATGAAGCTGTATTACCCAAGCCCTTTCATAGAGATAGTTTGTCAATTGCATTCAGCTATTCGATAAGGTTGAAGAGTTAGGGAAAAGAGAATTGAATACACTCCATACAAATTACAGGATCCTTCATGGGGTGGATATTCATCTAACAATCCTTATTTATCACGTAGAATCATAAGACCACCACCATAAGGAAACTGTCAGCTCAAAATTTTATATTCCCAATATTATTCAAGATAAAAAGTGAAATAAATAATTTCACTTTCTGGATTAAAAAATGTAAAATTGTTCTGTGTCAGGAGAATTGCTAAAGGGAAGCCATTCAATTTAATGAGCAAGGTAGCAGTTAGAAATCCCAAGCCTTAGGGAAACCAAAAAAGAAGTGGAGTATTAGAAATGGTAAATAACTGGGTAAATTGCAAAAGATTATTTTTGGCTTTTTCCTCTTAACTTGCTATAAATCATTGGTATTTAAAGCAAAATTTTGGGAAATAGTCTTAGAATTTCTTAATGCATTTAGATTTATTATTTTTAAAAGATTTTATTTGCTTTTATGTCAGAGAGAGACAAAGAACAAGTGAGTACAAACAGGGAGAGCAGCAAGCAGAGGGAGAAGCAGGCTCCCTGCTGAGTTGGGAGCCAGATGTGGGACTCGATCCCAAGACCCTGCGATCATAATCTGAGCCAAAGGCAGATGCTTAGCTGACTGAGCCACCCAGGCATCCATGCATTTAGATTTAATACATATAATAACTACAATATAAAAGACCAAGGATGAAAATGAACCTATAAATTTGTAAGATTTCTTGTATCAAAAGATTTACTATAGTTAAGTTGTCAACACTACCCAAATTCTAAAAAAATTCAGCAAACTATTTGTTCAAAGAAATTTACAGTTTGATTCTAAAACTTATATGGATATGCAAAAAAAGACAGCAGAGCAACAAAAATATCTTTAAAAAAAATAAAAGAACAACATTGAAGGAATTAAGGTACATTAACATTATTCCCAAACTACACTAATGAAACTGAGTGATATTGACATTAATGTTAGAAAAAGATATCAATGGAATGGTATCGGAAGTCCAGAAATGTACATATTGATCAATTCAGTTTTAACAAGTGTGCCCGAACAATTCAGAAGGAAAAAGATACATGTTTCAACTCATGCTATTGAAACAGTTGCATAGCCGTAGGACAAAAATGTGAACTTGACCTGTGCCTCAAACTATTTTTTTTAAAAATTAACCAACCAAACAAACAGAAAGTAGCGATCTAACTGTAAGAGTCAAAACTATAAAATTACCAGAGAAAAATTAGAACAAAATATGGATGTCCTTGGTCTAGGTAATGTTATCTTAGACAGAATATTAAAAATAAGCATGGACCATGCAAGAATTACAAAAGTACTTGGACATAATCAAGATTAAAACTTCTGCTCTTTGAAAAAAAACTGTTAGAAAAATGAAAACCCAAGTAACAGAATGGAAGAAATTATTTGCAAAACCTATATCTAATACAGGATTTATATCCCAAAGTACCAAGAGTTCTTACAACTCAATAATGGGAAGCCAAAAGAATGAGTTTCAATGAGCTTAATATTTTATAGGCTCTATATGGGAAAAGTTATACAAAGGTACATGTGAAAAGATGTTCAAAATCATTAGCCGCTAGGCAATTGCAAACAAAATCTGCAATGAGAAGCAACTATGCTCTCATTAGAGTATCTAAAATTAGAAATACTGATAACATGAAATGTTTAAAAGATGTGGATCAATTAGACCTGTCATATATCAATGGTATATCATTGTTATATAAATGAAAAAATATGCAACACAAAATTGGGTTAAGGAAATATTCTACATTATTCATAATAACCAAAACCTGGAAGTAAACCAAGTGCCTATTAATCATGGAAGAATACTAAAACTGTCTTATGTCACTACTGTACTACTCAGCAACAAAACAGGAATAGATTAATGATACCACCACCAAGGTAAATATACCTCAAAAGCATTATGCTAAATGAAATGAGCCAGACACAACATACCACTGTATGATTATATTGGTATCATTTTCTCAAAAGCCAAATCTATACTTCAAGTAAGTAAACCACTGATTGCATGATTATCAGGTCCTGAGTAGTAAGGAATTCATTTGGCTTGAGATAGATTCCTCTATCTTGATTTTGATGTTAGCTATACAACAATAAAGATTTATCAAAATACATTGATTTATCAAAATTTATCAAAGATTTATCAAAATACACTGAACTTTATTTAATGTAAATTATATCTGACGTTGATTAATCAGGAAATGAATCAATATCATAGGATTTTTTTTCATCAGTAGTATACATTTCACCCAAACTAATGTGTATCCCCAACCTCTTCCTCAGACCCACTAACTCTAGAAATGTAGCTCAGGAATCCCTTAAAAGCTTTCCCATGACTCCCACTGCTCTTTAAAACATATGACTATAGTGTCTTCCATATATACTCTTTTTTTCACATGTCATTACAATGTTTATTCAAGGAAACTTACATCACTTTAGGTTTCTAATTCTTATCTTTGGTAGACCAGCAAGTAGATTAACACTTTTATTCATAGCTCAACTATGATCTATTAGACTGTAAGCTCTGTTTCAGTGAGAATAATTATTGTTATTTCTCACTTGTGTGTCTCCAGTGTCCACTGGAATGCTTGGCATGTGGAAGGTCCTTAATATTTTTTTTCTTTTTCAAATTTTTATTTATAAATTTATTTATAATATAGGGTAATATTAGTTCTGTGAGTATAATTTAGGGATTCATAACTTCATATAATACTGCAAGCTCATCACTACATGTGCCCTCCTTAATACCCATCACCCATTGAACCCATTCCCCCACCCACCTCCCCTTCAGCATCCCTCAGTTTGTTCTCTATGGTTAAGAGTCTGTTTTATGGTTTGCCCCTTTCTCTTCTCCCACTATGTTCATCTGTTGCATTTCTTAAGTTCCACATATGAGTAGAATCATACAGTATTTATCTTTCTCTGTCTGACTTATTTCCTTTAGCATACACTCTAGCTCCATCCACACCATTGCTGATGGCAAGATTTTATTCTTTTTGATCACTGAGTAATATTCCATTATATATAATATAAATATAACTATAAATAAATATATATATGGTAACATCTTCTTTCTCCGTTCATCAGTGGATGGACCTTTGGGCTCTTTCCATAATTTGGTTATTATTGATAATGCTGATATAAACATCCAGGTAATGTGCCCCTTCCAATCGGCATTTTTGTATCCTATCCACTACTTAGTAGTGCAATGGCTGGATCATAGGATAGTTCTATTTTTCACTTTTTGAGGAACTTCCATATTATTTTCCAAAATGACTGCACAAGTCTGTATTCCCACCACTGGTGTAAGAGTGTTCCCCTTTTTTCCACATCTTCACCAACATCTGTTGTTTCCTGCATTGTTAATCTTGTCACTCTGACTAGTGTGAGAGGATATTTAAATGTAGTTTTGATTTGCATTTCCCTGATGATGAGTGATATGGTGCATCTTTCCATGTGTCTGTTAACCATATGATGTCTTCTTTGGAAAAATGTCTATTCATGTCTTCTGCCCATTTCTTAACTGGATTATTTGTTTTTTTTGGGATGTTGATAAGTTCTTTACAGATTTTGAATACTAACCCTTTATCAGGTATGCCATTTGCAAGTATCTTCTCCCATTCTGAAGGTTGCCTCTTAGTTTTGTTGACTGTTTCCTTCACTGTACGAAGATTTTTACCTTGCTGAAGTACCAATAGATTAGTTTTGTTTTTGTTTCTCTTGCCTATGAGACATATCTAGTAAGAAGTTTCTATTGCTAATGGCAAAGAGGTTGCTCCCTGGTTTTCCTGTAGGATTTTGATGTTTTCCTGTCTCACATTTAGTTCTTTCATTTTTAATCTGTTTTTGTGAATGGTGTAAGAATGTGGTCCAATTTCATTCTTTTGCATGTTGCTGTTCAGTTTTCCCAACATTTGTTGAAGAGACCATCTTTATCCCATTGAATATTCTTTCCTGCCTTGTCCATGATTAGATGGCCATATAGTTATGGGTCCATTTCTGGGTTTTCTGTTCTATTCCATTGATCTTTGTATCTGTTTTTGTGCCACACCATAATGTCTTGATCACTACACCTTTGTATATAGCTTGAGGTCCAGAATTGTGATGCCTCCAGCTTTGCTTTTCTTTTTCAAGATTGCCTTTGCTGTTTGGGGTCTTTTGTGGTTCCACACAAATTTTAGGCTTGTTCGTTCTAGCTCAGTAAAAAATGCTGGTGCTATTTTGATAAAGATTGCATTAAGTGTGTAAATTGTTTTGAGTAGTATAGACATTTTAGCAATATCTATTTTTCCAATCCATGAGCATCTATTTCTTTGTGTCATCTTCAATTTCTTTTATAAGTCCTCTGTAGTTTTCAGAGTACAGATCTTTTATCTCTTTGGTTAGGTTTATGCCTAGGAATCTTACGGTTTTTGGTGCAACTGTAAATGGGATGGATTCCTTGATTTCTCTTTTTGCTGCTGCATAATTGGTGTATAGAAATGTAACAAGAGTTCTGAACATTGATTTTGTATCAGTTCTAGCAATTTTTTGGGTGGAGTCTTTTGGGCTTTCTACATAGAATCATGTCATCTGGAAATAATAAAAGTTTGACTTATTTCTTGCTGATTTGAATAACTTTTATTTTCATTGTCATTGTTGTTGTTGTTGTTGTTGTCTGATTGTGGAGGCTAGGACTTCCAATACTATGTTAAATAACGTGAGAGTGGACATCATTTTCTTATTCCTGACCTTAGTTAGAGGAACAGATCTCAGGTTTTCCCCATTGATGGTGATATTAGCTGTGGTCTTTCTTATATGGTCTTTATAATGTTGTATGTTTCTTCTATCCCTACTTTCTTGGGGGTTTTGATCAAGAATGGGTACTGTGGGGCACCTGGTGGCTCAGTGGATTAAAGCCTCTGCCTTCGGCTTGGGTTGTGATCCCAGGGTCCTAGGATCGAGCCCCACATCGGGCTCTCTGCTCAGCAGCAAGCCTGCTTCCCCGCCTCTCACTCTGCTTACCTCTCTGCCTACTTGTGATCTCTCTCTGTCAAATAAATAAATAAAATCTTAAAAAAAAAAAAAAGAATGGATACTGTACTTTGCCAAATGTTTTTTTTTCTGCATATACAGAGAGCTTCATATGGTTCTCATCCTTTCTTTTATTAATGAGGTATATCACTTTGATTGATTTGGGAATATTAAACCATGCTTGTAGCACAGGAATAAATCCTACTTGATTGTGGTGAATCATTCTTTTAACGTACTGCTGGAATTGATTTGCTAGTATCTTGTTGAGAATTTTTGCATCCATGTTCATTGGGAATATTGCCCTGTAATTCTTTTTTTTTTTTCTTTTTACTGGAGACTTTGTCTGGTTTTGGGCTCAAGGTAATTGATAGAATTATAGAATTGATAGAATCCATTCACAGAATGAATTTGGAAGTTTTCCTTCCATTTCTGTTTTTTGGAACACTTTGAGAAGGATAGGAATTAACTCTTCTTTAAATGTCTGATAGAATTCCTCCAGGAAGCCATCTGGCCCTGGACTTTTCATCTGTTGGGAGATTTTTGATTACTGATTCAAATTATTTGCTGGCTATAGGTCTGTTCAGGTTCTCTTTTTCAGTTTTGGTAGTTTATATGTTTCTAGGAATTTATCCATTTCTTCCAGGTTATCCAGTTTTTTGGCAAATATTTTTTCATAATATTCTCATAACTATTTGTATTTCTGTGATGTTGGTTGTGATCTCTCCTGTCTCATTCATGATTTTATTTATTTGGGTCCTTTCTTCTTCTTTTTGGAGGTTTATCAGTTTTTAATTCTTTCAAAGAACCAGCTGGTTTCATTGGTATGTTCTAGTGTTTGTTTATTTGTTTGTTTCTGTATCACTTACTTCTACTCTAATCTTTATTATTTCCTATTTTCTGCTGACTTTAGGAGTCATTTCTTCTTCTCTTTCTAGCTCATTTAGGTATAAGGTTAGTTTATGTATTTGAGATTCTTCTTCCTTCTTGAGTTAGGCTTGTATTGCTATACACTTCCCTCAAATGACCACTTTTGTTGCATCCCAAAGGTTTTGAACCATTGAGTTTTTATTTCATTTATTTCCATCATTTTTAAAAAAATTTCTTCTTTAATTTCCTGGTTAGTCCATTCTTTCTTTAGTAATTTTTTTATTATTAAGTTAAATTAACCAACATATAGTGCACCATTAGTTTTTGATGTAGTGTTCAATGATTCATTAGCTGCGTATAACACCCAGTGCTCATCAGATCACATGCCCATCATCCAATAAGGTGTTCTCTAACCTCCATGTATTTGTGTTTTCCAAAGTGTTTCTTGTGTTTTACTTCAAGTTTCATAGTGTTGTGGTCAGAAAATATGAATGGTATGATCTCAATCTTTTTGTATTTGTTGAGGCCAGACTTATGGTATAGTATGTAATCTGTTCTGGAGAATGTCTCATGTGCACTTGAAAAGATAGTGTATTCTGCTACTTTAGGATGAAATGTTCTGACTATATCTGTTAAGTCCATCTGGTCCAGTGTATCATTCAAAGCCTTTGTTTCTTTGTTGATTTTCTGCTTGATGATCTACCCACTGATATAAGGTGAAGTCCTCTATTATTATTATATTATTACCAATTAGTTCCTTTATGTTTGTTATGAATTGTTTTATATATTGTGTTCTCCCAAGTTGAGGCATAAATATTTGCAAATGTTAGATCTTCTTATTGAATAGACCCTTTATTATAATATAGTACCCTTCTTTATATCTTGTTACAGTCTTTGGCTTAAAATCTAGTTTGCCTGATATAAGTATGGCACTTCCAGATTTATTTTGATGTCCATTAGCATGATAAATTGTTCTCCATCCCCTTACTCTCAATTTGCAGATGTCTTTAGACCTAAAATGAGTCTCTTGTAGGTAGTATATAGAGGAGTCTTGTTGGTTTTTTTCTCTTTGTTGGTTGGTTTTGTTTTTTTGACCCAGTCTGATACCCAAAGTCTTTTGATTAGAGCATTTAGTTCATTTACATTCAGAGCGATTATTGATAGATACGAATTCAGTGCCATCTTATTACTTGTTTTGTCCTTGTTTCTGGAGATTTTCTCTGTTCTTCCTGATGTTTGTTGCTTTTGGCCTTTCTTTCCTGCTCAAAGAGCCCCACTTCATATTTCTTGCAAGGCTAATTTATTGGTCATCACTCCTTTAGTTTTTGTTTGTCAGGGAAACTCCATTTCTCTCCCATTCTCAATGACAGCTTTGCTGGATAGAGTATTTTGGGCTGCACATTTTTGCCATTCAGCACATTGAATACATCACACCTTTTTCTTCTGGCCTGCCATGTTTTTATGGACATATCTGCTGCTAATCTTAATTTTCTTCTGATAAATTAGGGATTTCATTTCCTTTGCTGCTTTTAGGATTTTTTTTCTTCATGTCTATATTTTGCAAATTGTGCTATGATGTCTTTGTGTTGGCCTCCTTTTGTTGATTTTGATGGGAGTACTCTGTGCCTCCTGGATTTGGATGTCTCTTTATTCAGATTAGGAAGGTGTTTAGCCATAATTTCCTCAAATAAACCTTCTGCTCCCAGGGGCACCTGAGTGTCTCAGTTGGTCAAGGGTCTGCCTTCCATTTGGGTCATGATCCCTGGGAGTCCTGTTATCTAACCTTGCATTGGGCAGGGGAGTCTGTTTTTCCCTCTCCCTCCCACTGATGGTGTGCTATCTGTCTCTCTCTGTGATCATGGATCCCTTCCCTCTACAGCACCCATGGTCCTTTTCTCACCTAAATCATATCTCTGCAGTCTCTACCTTCCACAATGTGGCCTCTTTTCTTCCTCTAGTTGTGCAGTTTGTTCTCTCGGTCCTCAGATAGATTTCTTGGGTGTTCAGAATAATGATATTTATCTAGTAGGGATGAGATATGCATGGGGTCCTCCTAATACTCCACCATTTTAACTCTCCCTCCTTCCATATATACTTCTGCTCTTTGGAAGATACTATATGAGAAATAAAAAGACAAATTTGAGAGTTGGGGACTTGGAGAAATATTTACAAATTATTGGTCTGATTAAGAATTTTTATTCAGTCTATACATATTATAAGCAATTCCTCAAAACTCAATTATAAGATAACAAAATACCCAAATGTTTTTAAAAGCACAAAGATTTGAATAGGCACTTTACCAAAGAAGATACATAAATGGCAAATAAGCATAGGAATAGATACTTAATATCATGAGTTATTAGCAAAATACAAAGTAAACAAAATTAACAATGGACACTCTACACACCAATTAGAATAACTTTAGCCAAAATATGAAATTTTAGGGTGGGGGGGGGTTAGGTGAGCCTGGTGGTGATTTCTAAAGAGGACACATATTGTATGGAGCACTGGGTATAAACAATGAATCTTGGAACACTGAAAAAAATAAATTCTTTAAAAAATATGAAGTTTAAGTAGTCATATAGAGGAACTGGAACTCTAAAACCTGGTCATGACAATGTAAAATGCTATTATTACTTTGGAATCCCCAGTTTCTTAAAATATAGACACCTCTCACATGATCCTGTCATTGCACTCCTGAACATTTACCCAAGGGAAAAGGAAGTATGAGTCTACACAGAGATGTCTACACAATGTACATAGCAGCTTTATTTATGATAACCAAAATTGTTTATCTACAGGTTAATGGATAAGCAAACTGTCCTATGACAAAATAGTGTTATACTACTCAGCAATACACAAATGCACTGTTGATATATAGTACAATATTGATGAGTCTCAAGCTAATTATGCTGAGTGGGAAGGCCAGGCAAAAGAAAGTCTGTAGTGTATTATTTTAGTTATATAGAGTTCTAGAAAATGTAAGCTAAACCACAGTGACAGAACACAGATCAGTGGTGTCTCAGGCAGGGGTTTCTAGGAGTGGTCAAAAGGAGGCATGAGAGAGTGGCACAAGGAAAGTTTTGAAGGTGATCAATATGCTTAGTATCTTCATTATGGTGATGGTTTCATTGGTGTATACATATGTCAAAACATCAAATTGCGCACTTTAAATATGTGCAGTTTTTGCATGCCAAGCATAGCTAAATTAAAGAATTAAGTTTACTTTTAAAATGCAGAAAGAAAAAACCACCCTTTTCTGATTATTTGGCTGATTGAGAAACCAATAACCCGGTAGTCCAATCTGTGGGATTTCACTTTTAAGAAATAATGACTATTTCAGAATGTTTCCTTTCCTCTACATTTTTCCCAGCATGTAACTTGTATTTAATTATTTTAATAGCTATGAATTTATCTGAAATTGCTTTTTTTTTAAGATTTTTATTTTATTTATTTGACAGACAGAGATCACAAGTAGGCAGAGAGAGAGAGAGAGAGAGAGAGAGGAGGAAGCAGGCTCCCCGCTGAGCAGAGAGCCCGATGTGGGGCTTGATCCCAGGACTCTGGGATCGTGACCTGAGCTGAAGGCAGAGGCCCTAACCCACTGAGCCACCCAGGCGCCCCTGAAATTGCTTTTGAAAGTAAATAAATTGATTTCAAAAGCAACCAGTGATTCATTATCAGGTGGTGACATAGTAGCTGATAATTCTCTTAAAATTCTGGCTGAAATAGTGATGTCAAGTTATTAATGTTTACACTTTTCAATGTTAACCTTTATAATCATTGTATGAACTGTACCTTTGTCAAGTGCCATAACACCAGATATTTTTATTGTCTCAACCTATAAAGCAAATAATCTGATGTTGTGATGTCTGAAAATAGACTCTACTGGTTAACTTTTTTTTTTTTTAATTTTTAAGATTTATTTATTTATTATTTATTAGAGAAAGAGAGAAAGTGGGGTGGGATAGGGGAAGCAGAGGGAGAGAATCTCAAGCAAACTCCTTGCTGAGCACAGAGCCCAAGGTGGGGCTCCATTTCATGACTGAGATCATGACCTAGCTGAAATCAAGAGTTGGACACTCAACTAACAGAGCCATCAGGTGCCCCAGGTTAAGTGTTTTTTGTCTGGTAGCTTCCCCAAAGCTATTTTATTTTAGCAGAGAGAGTTATTTTATTTACTTATTTTATTTTATTTTACTTGTTTAAGAGAGGGAGAATGGATTATTTCATTTGCCATCACTATTTTCACTGTAAATCTTATTCTAATTCTAATCTTCAATAAACCTTTTAGGGTCACCCAAATCTGCCATCTTTAAGCCATAACTTCCTCCTTGACTCAACTACATGTGAAAAATGCAGTTTGAATTTATTGCAAAAAGCATAAGCACACAGGCAGGGAAAAAATGTTGTGAAGACTACATGTACTAAGAATATATCAGGGTTTTTAAGACTTCCAGATCTCTATTAATGCCTCACAACAATTAATAATAGGTTTGTTGTGGCTGGGGGAAGAGCAAATTTATCGAATTTGTTGTATTAAACTAAAGTCATTTTATTTTAGTCAATGTTTTAGTATTTATTTATTTATTTATTTATTTATTATGTATTTATTTATTTAAAAGATTTTATTTATTTATTTGACAGTGATTACAAGTAGGCAAGAGAGGCAGGCAGGGAGAGAGAGGAGGAAGCAGGCTCTCCGCGGAGCAGAAAGCCCGATGTGGGACTCCATCCCAGGACCCTGGGATCATGACCTGGGCCGAAAGCAGAGGCTTTAACCCACTGAGCCACCCAGGCACCCCTATTTGTTTATTTATTTATTAAACTTTATTTTTTCAGTGTTCCAAGATTCATTGTTTATGCATCACACCCAGTGCTCCATGCAGTATGTGCCCTCCTTAATACCCACTACCAGGCTCACCCAGACCCCCACCCTCTCCCCTCCAAAACCCTCAGTTTGTTTCTCAGAGTCCACAGTCTCTCATGGTTTGTCTCCCCTCCAGATTCTCCCAACACCCTTCTGCCAATGTCCTCCATGTATTCCTTATGCTCCACAAGTAAGTGAAACCATATGATAATTGACTCTCTCTGCTTGAGTTATTTCACTCAGCATAATCTCCTCCAGGACTGTCCATGTTGATATGAAAGTTGGGTATTCATCCTTTCTGATGGAGGCATAATACTTCATTGAATATATGGACCATATCTTCTTTATCCATTTGTCTGTTGAAGGGCATCTTGGCTCTTTCCACAGTTTGGCAACTGTGGCCATTGGTGTTTTGTTTTGTTTGTTTGTTTTTTAGAATAACAACAACTGACCCTTGCCTCTAGATGTTTATATAAAAGAGAACTCATGATGAATTCTCAAGAAGTATAAAAGATATGCATATAGGTGACTATAACTTTATTCATTGTCTATCTAGAACCAGATGTTGTGTTGCCACTACAGAATTAGGGAAGGGATTGTGATAAATTGGAAGAGGTACCTGTATACCACTTTATGAACAAACCACTTGCCATCCCATGCATGGACACAGCAAGTGCTGAAGCAATTGGTGGACACTTCCTAAATGTATTTCCCTGAGTTGATATTTTGCCCAAATAAGTGAGTAACTCTCTGCCCTATTCAACTTCTTCTATTTGAGAGTTAAACATTTTAGAGAATTGGAAATACTGTGTGAAATGGTTACAGCTAAAGCTGATACTTCAGTGTTGGAACAGTTTTGTTTGCAAATGTGGCACACCATCATATGATAAAGATCCTTCCATATGTGGAGATTGAGGTGATAGATCCACAGTCCCATACTTTCAGTGCTTTTGCATTAATTGCAACTGTTCCTAGGTCAACCCCAATCCTCTCTAGTTAATCACCAACCTAATTAATTCCTCCTTAATAGAGGTATCAATATATGAAAAGCTGAATTGGACCACAGGGTTTACAATAGAAATTCTGTGAACCTGTCTGAAACTATTGTGCAGCCTAAACTGAATGAATTGTTTTCCTAATTGTCAACTCTTTCTAGGTTATCATAACATTCAGGCACTGCCTGAACTTTGAGTTTTTCTTTTTAAACCTGTTGGCTAAGCTATTAGAATGGCATATGAAACGAAATCTAAATTCCCTATTAAATTGGATAACTTCAGTGATTTACTATGCAATTCTATATCAGGGACAACAATACAAACTGGGGAAAGAAGTGATATTTATTAGAATAATAGCATTTATTTAACAACAATGACAGATCCCACAAGTAGTGATTTTGCCATACGTATGAATTAATTCATGTGTAACTATTCCTTTTGCCCCATCTCTTATGACACTAGTTGGCAGAGTCCTTACAATATAAAGCTAAAAATGTCATTGAGATATTGGGTATTAGTTATGGAAATGCGAGCGACGATAATGGTATTGAAAATTAACATGAAATAGAGAAATACATACAAAATTGCATATTTGAAGAAGTAATATTTTAATTGGAGTATATTTGATTAGATTATTTTCTAATTTTATAGGAGAAAAAAATAAAAGGTTACCTGGTAGACCAGAACTTTCTGGCAAATGCAATATATAATTGTATTCTTAAACATCATACAACCCCTTCCTTGCCTCATTATTCATCTTTTTATTCTCCAAAAAATTATCAGGAAAATTTATCATTATATAAAGATATTATGTTAAGCAATATTGAGGCAACCTATGCTTTTAGAGAGGAAATAGACTGTAAAGTACTGATTACTCAATTTAACTATAACTACTTATGTTTAATAAATAATTGTGTTATAATAATATAAAAGTATAAAAAGAGGTCCTGACTTATTTATAAAATCTGGAAAGTTATTATATTTTGGTTATACTTAACTATGCTTTTTCCATGTGATAGTCTGTTTTCTCTTCTCACAGACATCACAATTTCTCAAAAATTATCATCTTAATTAGTATTACTGGATAAAAGTTTTTGAAAACATATATCTTATGTATTAAAGCCCATATTCTAAGCAAAATACCAGAGGACCCAGTCTTGCAATTGGTAGGTGATAAAGAGACCTAGACAAGTATCTGATATTATATATAATAACATATCACCAACCATACATTACTATAAAGAGAAATGGCATTAATTAGTCCCAATCTCTCTACCACACCACCAATATTATTCCCACTTCCAATCAAAATATAGGGTTGTTTTGAATGGAATTGTCTTTAGAAATCCATCTTTTTAATAAGAGAAAAGAACAAAAATGATTGCTAGATATAGGGGAGAAAGCCAAATACAAGAAAATAATAGTCCAAATTGTCCAAACAGTGGTCCAAAATAAAATATGGCATGATTTTTGGAACATGAGGAAAAAAATAATTTTCCATCTAGAACTCATTTCTATTGTATAACAGAGAAATTGTGTTATTGGAATCAGAGCAACAGAGATAATCGTAGTATATTCTTGGCTCTATAACAAAAAAATAATTTACAAAGTTATAACAATGTGTACTTCATTTACTGGTTTCTAACTTATAGAACTTTTAGAGGTATTATACCTCAAAAGTACAGTGCTAAATGGGATAAATATTGGAAGAGGAAAATTATAATAGGGTGAGCATATGGAGGAAATGGAGAAGCTGCTAAGGTGGTCATATTACATGAAGAGAAGCCAAGGGATACTCTTAGGCTAATAAAACAAGAATTAGAAATTTAGATATGTAGTATATATAAACTATATAGTATATAGTGTGTGTATGTATATATATATATATACACATATATATGTGTATATATATGTATATATGTGTGTATATATATATGTGTGCTATATATATGTACATACATATATATAGCACAAATATACCATATTTGAAGTTGGGGAATGAAAATTCATGATGAAAGAATTTGTATGGACATAGCCCCTTCTTTTGTTCACTAAAGATAATAAATCAGTAACGTTTTTACATTTATGTATTATTTAGAACCATAGAAGCTAAAAATGAAAAATTTTAAATATAAAAATAAAAGTTATTTTTTTCTAGAATTTAGATGAGAGTAAGAAGCAGACTCAGGGCAAGAAGAGTATAATTAATTATACAACTTCCTGTGGGAACTAACTCAACCTAAATCCACACACAGTTATATTTAAGAGTAGCATATTTAATTTGACAATAACTGAAATCTTCAATGTTGGTATTAATATTAAATTTTATATTATTTTTTAAATTTTATTTACATTCAATTAATTAAAATATAATGCATTATTGGTTTCAGAAATACAGGCCTTGATTCATCAGTATTATATAATACCCAGTGCTCATTACATCACATGCTCTCCTTAATGTCCACCACCCTGTTACCCCATCCTTCCAACCCCTCCCCTCCAGCAACCTGTTTGTTTCCTGTGATTAAGTCTCTTTGGTTTGTCTCCCTGTCTAGTTTCATCTTGTTTCATTTTTTCCTCTCTTCCGTATGATCCTGTTTTGTTTCTTAAATTCTGCATATCAGTGAGAGCATATGATACTTGTCTTTCTCTGATTGACTTATTTCACTTTACGTACTATCCTCTAGTTCCATCCATGTCATTGCAAATAAATGGCAAGGTATCATTTTTGATGGCTGTGTAATATTCCATTGCATATGTATGTGTGTGTGTGTGTGTGTGTGTGTGTGTGTGTGTGTATATATACCACATCTTCTTTATCCATTCTTCTGTTGATGAACATATGGGCTCTTTCCATAGTTGGCTTATTGTGGACTTTGCTGCTATAAACATTGGGGTGCAGGTGCCCCTTCTGATCACTACATTTCTATTTTGGGGTAAATAATCAGTAGTGCAATTGTGGGTCATAGGGTACCTCTATTTTCAGTGTTATGATGAACCTCCATACTATTTTCCAGAGTGGCTATACCAGCTTGCATTCTCACCAACAGTGTAGGAGGGTTCCCCTTTGTCTGCATCCTTGCCAACACCTATTGTTTCCTGACTTGTTAATTTTAGCCATTCTGACTGGTGTGAGGGGGTTTCTCATTGTGGTTTTGATTTGTTTTTCTCTTATGCCAAGTGATGTTGAGCACTTTTTAATGTGTCTGTTGGCCATTTGGATATCTTCTTTGGAGAAATATCTGTTCATGTTATTTGCCCATTTCATGATTGGATTATTTGTTTTGGGTAGACTTTGATAAGTACTTTATAGATCTTGGATACTAGCCCTTTATCTGATACAACATTTGCAAATATCTTCTCCCATTCAGCCAACTGTCTTTTTTTGTTTTGTTAATTGTTTCCTTTGCTGTGCAAAAGCTTTTTATCTTGATGAATGTCCAATAGTTCATTTTTACTTTTGTTTCTCTTGCCTTTGGAGACATTTCTAGCAAGGAGCTGCTGTGGCCGAGGTCAAAATGTTGTTGCCTGCATTCTCCTCTAAGATTTTGATGGATTCCCATCTCATATTTAGGTCTTTCATCCATTTTGAGTATTTTTTTGTGTATGGTATAAGGAAATGGTCCAGTTTCATTCTTCTGCATATGGCTGTCCAATTTTCCCAACACCATTTGTTGAAAAGACTGTCTTTTTTCCTTTGGATATTCTTTCCCACTTTGTTGAAGATTAGTTAACCATAGAGTTGAGGGCTCATTTCTGAGTTCCTTTTTCTATTCCATTGATCTATGTGTCTGCTTTTGTGCCAGTACCATATGTTTTAATGATTATAGCTTTATAATAGAGTTTAAGTCCAGCATTGTGATACCACCAGTTTTGGTTTCCTTTTTCAGCATCCCTTTGCTTATTCAGGAGCTTTTCTGGTTCCATATAAATTTTGGAATTATTTGTTACAGCTCTGTGAAAAAAGCTGATGGTATTTTAATATGGATTGCATTGAATGTGTAGATTACTCTAAGTAGCATAGACATTTTAACAATATTTGTTCTTCCAATCCATGAGCATGGTACGTTTTCCATTTCTTTGTGTCTTCCTTAATTTCTTTCATGAATTTTCTAGTTTTTTGAGAACAGATTCTTTGCCTCTTTCATTAGGTTTATTCCTAGATATCTTACAGTTCTGGGTACAATTGTAAATTGGATCAACTCCTTATTCCCCCCCTTTTTTAAATCTCATTGTTAGTTTGTAAGAATGCAACAGATCTGTGCATTGATTTTATATCATTCCACTTTGCTGAATTTCTGTATGAGTTCTAGCAACTTTGGGGTGGAGACTTTTGCAATTTCCACATAGAGTTTTATGTTATGTCCAAAGAAAGGGAGTTTGACTTCTTCTTTGATGATTCAGATGCCTTTCATTTCTTTTTCTTCTCTGATTACTGAAGCTAGGACTTCTAGTACTATGTTGAACAGCAGTGGTGATAATGGACATCCCTGTTTTGTTCCTGACCTTAGGGGAAAAGCTCTCAGTTTTTCCCCATTGAGAATGATTTTCACTGTGGGCTTTTCATATATGGCTTTTATGATATCAGGGTATGTTCCCTATATCTCTACACTGTGAAGGGTTTTAATCAAGAAAGGATGAAATACTTTGCCAAATGCCTTTTCAGCATCTATTGAGAAGATCATATAGTTCTTGTCCTTTCTGTTATTTATGTAGTGTATCACATTGATTGATTTGTGGATGTTAAACCAACCTTAAATCCCAGGAATAAATCCCACTTGGTCATGGTGAACAATCCTTTTAATGTACTGTTGGATCCTATTGGCTAGTATCATAGTGAGAATTTTTGCATCCATGTTCTTCAGGGATATTGGTCTATAATTCTCCTTTCTCTGGGGTCTTTTTATGGTTTTGGGTTCAAGGTAATGCTGGGCTCACAGAAAGAATTTGGAAATTTTCCTTCCACTTGTGTTTTTTGGAACAGCTTCAGAAGAATAGGTATTTCTTCTTTAAATGTTTGGTAGAAATCTCTTGGGAAGCTATCTGGCCCTGGACTCTTGTTTGTTCAGAGATTTTTGGTTACTGTTTGAATTTTCTTGCTGGTTATGGGTCTCTTCAGTTTTTCTATTTCTTCCTGGTTCAGTTTTGGTAGTGTATATGTCTCTAGGAATGCATTTATTTCTTCCACATTGGATAATTTGTTGGCATATAATTGCTCATAATATGTTCTTATAATTATTTGTTTTTCTTTGATGTTGGTTGTAATCTTTCCTCTTTCATTCATGATTTTATTATGTGGGTCCTTTCTCTTTTCTTTTTGATAACTCTGACCAGGGATTTATTGATCTTACTAATTCTTCCAAACAAAAAGCTCCTATTTTCTTTGATCTGTTCTACTGTTCTTCTGGTTTCTATTCCATTGATTTCTGCCCCAATCTTTATTATTCTCTTCTCCTGCTGGGTTTAGGCTTTATTTGCTGTTCTTTCTCCACCCCCTTTAGGTGTGAGGTTATGTTGTTTGTGTACTTGAAACCTTTCTTGCTTCTTGAGAAAAGCTTGTATATTGCTATATACTTAGGACAACATTTGTTGCAACCCAAATATTTTGAACAGTTTCCATGAATTTTTAAAATTCTTCATTAATTTCCTAGTTGACCCACTCATTCTTTAGTAGAATACTCTTTAGTCTCCATGCATTTGAGTTCTTTCCAAATTTCCTCTTGTGACTTGAGTTCCAGTTCAAAGCATTGTGGTCTGAAAATCTGCTGGGAATGATCCCAATCTTTTGGTACCAGTCGAGACCTGATTTGCAACCCAGGATATGATCTGTTCTGGAGAGTGTTCCATGTGCACTAGAGAAGAAATGTATATTCTGTTGATTTAGGATAGAATGTTCTGAATGTATCTGTGAAGTCCATCTGGTACAGTGTATTATTCAAAGCCTTTATTTTCTTGTTGATCTTCTGCTGAGATGATCTGTCCATTGCAGTGAGGGGGGTGTTAAAGTCCCCTACTAATATTGTATCATTACTGGTCTGTTTCTTTAATTTTGTTATTAATTGGCTTATATAATTGGCTGCTCCCATGTTAGGGGCATAGGTATTTAAAATTGTTAGATCTTCTTGTTGGATAGACCCTTCAAGTATTATACAGTGCCCTTCCTCATCTCTTATTATAGTTTTTGGCTTAAAGTCTAATTGATCTGATATAAGGATTGCCACCCCAGCTATCTTTTGATGCCCATTACCATGAAAAATGGTTTTCCACTCCTCACTTTCAATCTGGAGGTGTCTTTGGATCTAAAATGAATCTCTTGCAGAAAGCATATTGATGGGTCTTGCTTTTTATACAATCTGATACCCTATATCTTTTGACTAGGGCATTTAGCCCATTTACATTCAGAGTAACTATTAAAAGGTTTGAATTTAGTGCCATTGTATAACCTGATTTATTTTATATAGTCTCTGTTCCTTTCTGTTCTATGTTACTAGTGGGATATCTTTGCTTAGAGGATCCTTTTAGTGTTTCTTGTAGGGGTGGTTTGGTGATCACAAGTTCTTACAAGTTCTGTTTATCCTGGAAGCTTTTTATTTCTCCTTTTATTTTGAATGATATCCTAGCTTGATAAAATATTTTTGGCTGCGTTTTTTTTTTTTTTTCATTTAGCATTCTGAATGTATTATGCCTGTCCTTTCTGGCCTGCCAGGTCTCTGTGGATAGGTCTGCTGCCAATCTAATGTTTCTATCCTTGTAGGTTACTAGCCTCTTGTCCTGAGCTGCTTTCCAGATTTTCTCTTTGTCTCTGAGATTTGTAAGTTTCACTAGTATATGTCGAGATGTTGACCTATTTTTATGGATTTTGAAGGAGGGTTCTCTGTGCCGCCTGGACTTTAATGCCTGTTCCTTTCCCCTGATTAGGGAAGTTCTCTGCTATAATTTGCTTCAATATACCTCTGCCCTTTTCTCTCTTTCCTCTTCTTCTATGATCCCAATTATTCTAATATTATTTTACTTTATGATATGATTTATCTCTTGAATTCTCCTCTTGTGATCCAGTAGTTGTTTATCTCTCTTTTTCTCAGCTTCTTTATTATCCATCATTTGGTCTTCTATATCACCAATTCCC